>UYJD01000019.1:381379-391986 GCA_900618795.1 Cyanodermella asteris
ATCCTGAGCCTCGTCAGAACATTCAAACGTTCCACGATCGACGCTGGTATTGCGCCATACGTGACCGGGGGCAGGACCGCAGCATACCTTTGTTTCGGTGCAGACCAGTAAATATCTTTGTCCCGGTGCGTTTCAACGCTGAGATCGGACGACGCTCAGTGACCAGCGTCTTGGTCTTCCTGCTGTCAGCCTGCCGAGCAGCGACCTGGCGAAGGTTCTCGAACGACTTCTGCCCGTTGAAACGTCGGAGCCCGGGCATGTCACTGATTCGAGTCGTCGCCGGAATAGGAGGAGACACGAGAGCGCTTGGAACCTCCCCTCGTCGTGGAGGAGTAGCCATGAGTTTGCGTGTATAAACGAGCGGTTGAACAGTGCAAAGAACGAAACATGCCCGGCAAAAGCTGCGTCACGCTATGATGCTGTTGATAGCCTGAAGACGAAGATGAGATGGCATGCTGGAGCAAGACAAGAGAGAAACTTGGGAAACTCATCCTCGCTGGCAGTGCCTGCCCTGAACAGCAAAGATGGAAGGCACTGCTGCGAGGTTCGGGCTGGGAAACATTGGTATTGATCGGAAAGAGAGGTCCGGAGACACTTTGAGCGAGATCTACGCCCAGCCAGCAGCTAGCATTATGGTGTTCTGAAGGTTGGCTCCAATATTATCGAAGACTCGCCACGCGATGAACAGATGTGGAAGGTTGCTGAACGCGAGATTCCATTTCGGAATATCAACGCCAGCCGGGATCCAACTCCGACATCCTTCGAAGGATTGAGGCTCTAGGAGTTAACAACGAAACTGTAGTGTGTCTCTCGACCGCGCGAGGTTTCGTAGCTGCACAAGTTCCTCGCTAGAAGGTGTCATTGTGTTTGTATCTCAGCGAAGAACTAACGGTTTTGCTACGCATGATGCTATTCCAGAGCGCTGGCGCTCTTCGTGCTCGGTCACAACACGTTGTCAAGAGGACCGAGTTCTGTACAAGGAAGACGTTTTATCGATGCTACAATAGCCTGTCTGGGAGACTTGTCAAGGGAAACAACAAGTTCTTCAGGACATCAGACCGCATTAAGTTGGCATTGCTCAATGACGAACCAGTGGTTGCTCTCGAGACGACCATTTACACTCATGGTATCTTCGCTCGGGTCAATGGCATGATCAATACTCATGTTCACAGGTTTTCCATACCCCGACAATGTGGCCCTGGCTGAGGAGCTCTCCGCCCTTGTTGAATCCAATGGCGCGGTCCCGGCACACATCGGAGTGCTTAACGGCCGTGCCATAATCGGCATGGACGATTCCGAGATGAGGGAACTATTGCAACAAGCGAATGAAGGCACTGAGACTATCAAACTTTCAAGAAGAGACCTCGGCTACATTGCTGGTCAGGTCAGTGATAATGCATTGTTCTTCGTTTCTCTAGTTGACGACGGTAGGGTCAAATCGGCAAGAAGGTCAACGGCGGCACGACCATAGCCGGTACTATGGTGCTGGCACATCTTGCTGGCATTCCAGTATTTGCCACAGGCGGTTTAGGCGGTGTCCACAAAGGTGGCGAGAATTCCATGGATGTCAGTGCTGATCTGACAGAGCTCGGACGAACGCCAGTTGCTCTCATCAGCAGTGGCTGCAAAAGCTTTCTCGACATTCCACGAACGCTAGAATACCTCGAGACACAAGGTGTCTGCGTTGGCACCTTCGCGGACGGTCGTTCCGGTCAAGTAGACTTTCCAGCTTTCTGGACCCGGAACAGTGGCACGCCCAGTCCCAGGACGATCACCAATGAAGAAGAGGCCGCTGCCATCATCCACGCTCAGTCCGAGCTGGAGATAAGATCAGGCCTATTTTTTGCCAACCCGATTTCGGAACAGCACTCGCTTGACAAGGCGATGATGGACGAAGCCATGTCCCAAGCCGTTCGCGATGCCGAAGAAGCTGGTGCGACTGGTCATGCAAACACGCCTTTTGTGCTGAACCGGATTCGAGATGTTACACAGGGACGCACGATCCTTGCCAATCGCGAGTTGGTCTGCGCCAACGTTGTGCGAGGCGCCAAAGTCGCGAAGGCGCTGGCTGCTCTCCAGCTGAAAAAGGGATCAACATCTCGCGTGTTAAATCGCTCCGCGCTCGCACAAGTGAATCAAGAGCCTGAACACATTGTGATCGACGCATCAGCACAGGCCGAAGCTTCGGCAGATCGTCTGGGAACAAACAAAATTCCAAGAGGTTTCAACATCGACTGCACTTACGACGATGGGGTTAGAAGCGACATCCCCTTGGCGCCCGAAAGCCTTCGGTTGTATCCCAACCAGGCGCAAGTCTTGGTTGCGGGCTCAGTGGCATTGGACCTTAGTTGCGATTTGCTGACCACTGACTCGGATCGGATGTGGCAGCCTGGGGTTTCGAACAGGTCGAGAATATCTATGTCTTATGGCGGAGTTGGCCGGAACGTTGCGAGAGCAGCGTCAGCCGCGGGCGCAAAGACAAAATTGTTCTCCTTCGTCGGCGACGATGCGGCAGGGCGGGCCGTACGGGCACAGATTGGGCATATTCCGCATCTGTCTGATGTGATAAACATATTAAAGGGATGCCGGACAGCTCAGTATATAGCTTTCAATGATGCCAATGGCCGACTCAACAGCGCTGCCGCAGACATGGCCATCTTCGAGGGGGTCCAAGTACAGGCAATAAGGAATATCGACCAGGATCCGCCCCAGCCGGATTGGCTAGTCTTGGACACTAACTGGTCCATCCCCACCATAACAGCCTGGCTGAATTCGGAAATTGGTCGCATGATCGCGGTCGAACCAGTGAGCGCAAACAAGGCCATCAGGCTTCTCGAAGCGCTACAAGACCCCAAGCTTTCCCGCCCTGTCGATCTGATAACCCCGAACTCTCATGAGTTGCGATCTATGTCCGCGCAAAATCGGCGAGGCAAGTTCTTTGATATGACGTCCGTCCGAAGCGTTATCGACGGCATTGAGGAAAGTGGCGGCTTAAGTGGTCTCGCCGACGTGGACGGAATCTCTGCTCAAGAACTGCTTAGTGACGCGCTTCTCTTGAAGAACGTGTCGCGTTGCATAATGATAACCCTCGGCGCGCAAGGCGTGTTGATGGTCAAAGACCTTGCCAAAGACGATCCATTGAGAAATTCAGAGGGCGCTGCGAACCACATTTTCGGGCAAGTGCGGGATTCAGAACCAGATGCACTTCCAGAAGGTGTCCACAATACACCCGCGCCGCGACGAAGTGTGTATGTGCGTCACTTTCCCGCCTGCAGCATCGCGGATGGCGAGATTGTCAGCGTCAATGGCGCCGGAGATACCTTCCTGGGAGCTTTGGTGGCTGGCTTATCGGGACCAGATCCGTACACCGAGGACATCCTAGTGCCTATTGCACAACGATGTGCGGCGATGACATTGAAACATCGTGACAGCGTAAACCCGGAAATCAAGACGCTAGCTTCCAAGCTTCGGAAACCTTTATGAACACGCAGAGCAGCGCGTGTGCGGAGAACATGGTCGGACTTTGTTCTACCCAGAGCCGACGCCAGTCCTCAACGAGAGGTCTGGATTGTCTACTGCCAACCCGGAGTTGATCTCAGTTCTCAGCTCCAGAGCGGCCGGCAAGGATTCGCATGAGGTTCTTGTATTCCACATCATCCGTCCCCTCCAAGTATGCCTCGAAAATTGCCCGGTGGTCCATGGGCGGCAGATACACCTCGTTGCCGCCCAAGGGCTGGAGTATGTACGGCAATATCATCCGGTCTGTATGTGCTTTTGTCCCCTCTCTGACCAGCTCCGCCTGCAGCTGGAGCGCTTCATCCGCGAATCCATGGTCGAGATTGAACTCCATTGGAAGGTTACGCAGCTGGAATGTCCTCAATTCACGTCCATACTTTGCGATGTCTGCAAAGACGGATGCCCATGTTCCCCCTGATCGCCATGCTTTGTTTCTGCCAGGGCAGACGACGAAGCAATGGTCCAGGGTCAGGCTTTGCAGATGAGGAACCGAGTTGGACAGCAGATGTCTCATACCCTTGTCAACTCGCAGTCCGCACAGTCTAAGCGATTTCAGAGCGCGAAATGTTTTATTCTTTCCACCACACGGAAGTAGCGAGTAAAACATCCCCTTGAGACAAATTGGCCGCTTTGGGTGGCTCCTGATGACCAGACTCTCTATTGACTTGAGATAGGGCATCAGTTTACGCAAATATTCGCTGACCCAGTAATCGTGACCTTCAGGCCCATTGGTACCGTAAACGTAGATGGATTTTGGCTCCGGGCAGTTGATAATAAACTCCTGCAAATTTGCCATCCACTCAAGGAAGCGCGATCTGTCGATTTCTTCGTGGCTTTCCATGGGATCATGCCCCCGGACCAGCCGCATCAGAACATCAGCAGCATCATCGCCCGATCCGCTCAGCTCAAGACTGCGAAGCCGCGGATTCTGCGCCGCGAGATAGAACAAGTGCCTCGGTATTACCGTGGCGTGATTGCCGTTCACCCCCTGTATGGTACTCCAGTGACGGCTGTGGACGACCAGCTTCGTGAGGCCGGGCATATTCTCCCCTTGCAGGATGCCAACGTGTTGAAGAACTTCCTGAGAAACCGTTGTGGAGTGGGTGGAGTGGGTGTCCATTGGAGGCGTCCTCGTTACCGATAAGTTCGTGCCGTCTCGTGACTGGTCGAGCCAGTCCGCATCTGGCTTCGTCTCTCTCTCAACCGGCCCGGGGTTTCCTTCTAGAAACCGTCGTTCAAGAGTACTTCCATCGCGGTGAATGTAGGTTTGAGGATGGGACTTATTTGTCCGCTCGGTGGATGATGCAATCACGTTGACGCGGATTGTTCGGACGTGTTGGCCATAGAGCCAGCTTAGTGAAGCCGCGGAATAGAGTGAGGACTCGAATTCGGAGGAGATATTGAATGTGAGTGTGTCGTGGACCATGGGCTCGGCGATGGACCGGAGGAGTCGGCAGGTTTCTCGTATATTGCGTCGGTCTGGGAGGGGGAGTTGCTCCACAATCAGGAGCAAGATCTCATTTGGCATTTTGAGGAGAGGGCAGCCTTTGGAGCTGGACCGCGACGCTAACGACACAGGCAAGTTTGCAGGTGACTCGACATTTTGTTTGAAGTTCCTCTTGGATAGGCGGCGGAGTCGGTGCTTGAGTGAGGTCGGCATTGTTGCTTCCGATAGAGCAGCGACAGGTCGGAGACGGTGCGCAATTCGGGATTATAGAAACTTCCAACCAGGCGCTTGCAGCTTTGTCGAAGTCGGCTTGATCCACGACAAAGCTGATGCGGGAAGGACGGTGGGCTGCGGATGTGATGTTGCCTGAGGTGGGCGCAGCATCGCCTCAATGCGGCTGAGATGCGATGGGATTCCCCTTGCCTTCGTTAGCACACCTTGACAGCCAAACTGTTCATGGATCGTCCGATCAGCCACAAATTCTCTCAAACGATGGAGCCTCGGTCATCCTGCGAAATACACCAACAAGGCACTTGTTGACCAAAAATGTTTCTAAACGTCGATTTATACGATGCAGAGCAAGGGTATCACCACCGATACCTTGCGATATGTACATGAATTCATCCCAATGTGACCCGTATATGCAATTCGAACCCATATGTACTCTCGTCAATGCCGTCAAAGATCATCCCGCAGCCTCAAATCTTTCTTCAAGGTCCCTGAGTGACATTCCACATGGTTCCCAACTTCTTCATGAAGTCCGGATTCCGCACCGTCGTCCAATCACTATTCAGCAGCCCATACGACTCATCATAGTTGACAGTTCCTTGCCTGATGTAATAGCTGCCACCGAACGACCAAATGGCCCATTCGGCGTCGTTGCTCTCGTAATAGTCAACCAGGCAGTTCAAGTAGCTATTGTCGGTATCGCTGAGGCCATCGTTCGGGCCACCCGTCATTCCAACACCGAATTCACTCAACCACAGCGGTCCCGTCCAGGGCTCGTTCTGCTCCAGCACGAACCCGACCTGGGCGCCCATTGTGAGGTTGAAGATGCCGCAGTTGCCCGTGCCGAGGTAGCTCCACGGGTAAACGTGATTCTCATAGATCGTCTTCCCCTCGCCGTTCCACGCCGAAATGTTCAGTGGCGTGATGCGCAGGAAATCGAGGTTTGTCGCGCTATCCGGGCCGCCGAACACGACGAGCAAGTTATCGTTCTCTTCGCGAATCGCTTGTGCGCCGAGCGAAGTGTATTCGTACCACCCTTCGTGCACGAGCTCACCCGAAATGCTGGCTGCGCGGATCTCATTGCGCAGGCTCATGCCGACGACGTTGGGGTGGAGTTTGGAGAATTGCGACATGACGCGCAGGCCTGCGAGCCAGTCGGTGGTGTTGAAGTAGCGGGACGAGAGGTCGTTGGCGCCTAGTGCTTGATCCCACCAGCCGTTGCCATCGAAGGGGTTGCAGCACCAGCCGGCTTTGCTGAGGTGGTTGTCGAGGATGACACGAATGCCTTTGTCGCCCAGGGCGGAAATAAGATAGGCGAATGCGCCCATTGTAGTGGTGCTCGACAGCCATGGGTTGACCTGCACGGCTTGGTCGTAGATATCGGTCAAGTTCTTGCCGGTTCCGGTTGAGTTGGCTGCGTCAATGAACGATTGCTCGACCATGGTCCCGCCGCTGAGGGCCATATCGATGCTGTATGTCAAGCGGATGCAGTTGAAACCCATGTCGCCGACCAGTTGAGCCAGGTCCTCGGGCGTCCGGTGGTTGAAGCCTTCGGGAATGTTGGTTTCGAGGTGTCCCGGCCAATTGGCACATCGTAGCTTTACGCGCTTGTTGTTGCTGTCGAGAATCCATCTGGACGATGTGTATAGTGGCGCGAGTTGTGTTCCGTCAATAGCAGTTGAAGGGGTGACAGCTGCTGCGACCGCCGAGTTGGGGCTGCAGTAGGGCAGGGCGAGATTGCCCAAGAAGCCCGGAATTAATAGACAGAGCCAATTAATCATCTTGAATACACCATATGCGCCTGTCGACGCGATACTTGTCAGTCGTGCCATTCTACCTGATTTTCTTCCCGCAATTGTGTTCGAATCGGTTTGTCGATACGGCGGAAGTTTGACACCAATAGAAAAGACCCTTTGAGACGAGGACTGAACAAGTCAAAGCGCGAAAAGGAACGTACCTCAGCTCAATATGTACGATCCACCAGGTATATTCCTATGTACGACGAAAAAGCCTCAATATTTCCCTAGAAAGCATCAGCTCCGAACGCAACTAACGACCTGTGGCAAAAGATCTGCCTGAGCCCACTCCAGCTTCGGCCGGCAGCCAACGAAGTGAGTGAACGAAGACGCTGGAAGCTTACCTTGCATGCTTTCAGGACGTTGAAACCCTGCAACAGAAGCTACCGATGCAGAACAAGCGGAGCAAGAACCAGATTTTGCATCGCAAAGAGACCCAAAGGCCGGGCGACGGTCCTCAGTTCATATCTCAACTGGCGACGACGAGCGCGATTGCGCACTTGATTCGCCAGTGGGTCGAGGACGCGTCGGGCCTGGCATGCGGAGAGAGATGCTGATCCCACCCTCGGATCACGTTGTGGATGACAACCCCAGGTGGTATCGACGACGTTACTGGTGGATTCCGGCGATCCGCGCCCCCTATGCTGCACCACATGACGGCGTTGGGGCCAGAGCTCTTCCCGAAAGCTGTCTGTCTGTTAGTGCTGATAGGGGTCGATGTTGGACGTTATCGTTGCGGCGAGGTCGCATGTGCACGGTTTCCCATGTGAGTTTAGTCACACAACGCCGCCGAACGATGCGCAAACAAGGCAAGACACGAGATAGAACTGAGACAGGCTTTTTCCTTCGCGCCTCTCGAATCAGGGAATCAAATGATGGATTTGGCTAGTCCTGCATGCGTTCAGGTCTGCTGAGACGTGCATTGGCTTCCGCCGAGCCTTCAGCCTTCGTTAGGATCCATGGACAGCTACACTTCGCGCCTCCCATGATGCGATCAGGCCTGGCGGTCACTTTGAGCTTGTTTGAACACCGATGCCGAATAAGGCAGAGAACAGGCGAAGATTCACTCCGCTGTGAGCTATTCTTGGCCAATGCTTTAATGAACATCGACAGCACGCGACACCTGCCGCGGAAATTGAGCTCAAGCAAAGCTCGAACAGG
The DNA here is from genome assembly GCA_900618795.1 of Cyanodermella asteris. Classification (NCBI taxonomy): domain Eukaryota; kingdom Fungi; phylum Ascomycota; class Lecanoromycetes; order Ostropales; family Stictidaceae; genus Cyanodermella; species Cyanodermella asteris. Next base: position 389,528 of record UYJD01000019.1, read on the forward strand.
CTTGGCCTGACAACAGGGTATGCCACCGCGCATCGGATGAGCATGCGCTGACCTTTCTATTCTGGGCGCCGATGTGACTTGCATTGGCCCTGCGCTCGAGCGCGTGTACCAGACATAGAAGACCTGACAATGTTCTGATGACACTGCCCCGCAAACTGGGCAAGGATGTTGGGTAACATAAGGTACGGCACTGCTTTCGCAAAATCTTAAGGATCGCCATCACGTCGAAATTCGCAGCACTATTGTGTCGACCAGGACAGAACAGAACTTCGTGGTTGCTCACAGCCTCTTCATGAAATGTGACTATTGCAAAGGGCAGAGAGATGTCAAACAAGCGGCTAAATGCTGACAACCATTCAATACCAATTCGAGAACTCTATAGTCTATATGTTTACTCGTTGTTGTGAGCGTTGACGTAGACGCGCGCATGCTCACCCGTGGGTGGCTTACTCAGGATCATCTGCCTTGTCTTCGGATGACTGGGGAGCTTTCCAGCCCGTGCCGGCTTGCACGAGAATTGATACCGCAGCCAGACCGACACCGGCCAGGAAAAGTCCAGAAATAGCGGTCTGATAGCCCATTTGGCCGATCTTTTGGTCATCGCCGGTCAGCTGTCGGACAAGGGCAGGCTTTCCCAGTAGTTGTCTGATCAGCGACTCACGGCCCTCAAGACCCCGCTCGGCAAACCCATCCTCCAGGCTCGAATAAAGCAATCTTGTGAATAGGCCGCCGCCGATGGCCGAGCCGAATGAGCCACTGAAGCCTCGAAATGTGGCCAGCAACGATGTCGCGACAAAGTGGTTGTCTGGGCTGGTCAAGTGTAACATGTGAGCGAGGCAGTAATTGAGGCCAGCTCCAACGATAAAACCATTCACGAAGAGCATGAATATATACAGGCCAACGTCCGAATCGGTGGTCGAAATCTGGCTCAGAATGAGCACCGATGCTGGAAATAGTGTGTAGCAAATCACGCAAGGGAGCCAGAAGCTGCCAGTTCGGCGTATATGGAAAGCGCCAACCAGGAGACCACCAGCTGCGAAGCCCGCGTTGGTGGGGATAAGAAGAGTTCCAGCTCGCGCCGGTGCCCACAAACGCACAGCCTGTCCATATATTGGGGCGTAGAACAATACTGCCCAACGTACGGACATGAACCCCATCTGGCCGAAACAGCTCAAGAGTGCACCCCGAGACTTGAGCACAGATATAGGGATGATCGGTGAAGGTGCTCGATAGATCTCATTGAGCACAAACAGGACGAGGAGTACCAACCCAATGATAATTGGCCAGACTTGTAATGTAGGATGCGACAGACCGTAGAGTAAGGCTACCAAGGACAAAACCAGAAGGAACACACCCGAGTAGTCGATGGTCCAGAGCTTCTTCGCAAAAGTGCTATCATCATCTGAACGTACGTCAGAGATGGCAGCAGGTATACTGAGAAAGACAATGGTGCCAAAAATCAATGCTAGCGGGCATTGAATCCAGAGCAATGGTCGCCATCCCATCGATCAGCCCAAACCTCCGCCGATGACAGCACCAAGCGAAACCCCGGCTGTGACGGCAGTATTTGCACATCCGATGAAGAGCCCGCGGTGTTTCTTGTTGGTGAGCTGGATGACGAGAATGATGCTCAGGGTTAGGATGCCAGAGGATCCGACTCCTTGAATTGCTCGGCCAAGAAGAAAAACCGGGAGTGAGTTTGCTTGAGAGGCGATGAGGACGCCCACGGTAAGTAGAACCGAGGTAACAAGAACACAGTAACGAGGAGAAAATATCTGTGAAAGTCTACCAAAGACAGGCGACACACACGACATGCCAATCTAGAAGACGTCAGCAAAATGTGAGTATTCTTGTTCTCACCTGGACGGATTTGCTCGACTGGATCTGAAGTCGCCAACGGTGGCAAGTGAACTCAATAAGCAGATGCACCGTCCAAGCTTCGTCAGGTAGTCCAAGTCGCAATGAGCCGTAGGATCCCAGCATTCTGAGTCTGAATGAGAGGGCTACATACCAAATATGAAGATGTGAACCAGCTGACTTCGGAATATGCGTCCAGGTCATCTGCGATAAGGCCTTGAATCGTAGTCATCAACGTGAAATTGGCTGATTGCAAGAAGATGAGTACCGAAAAGGCAATGATAATACATGAGCCACGCAGAACTGATATTGTCTTGTCATCTGCATCGTCGTGCCCTGGGAATTGCGCTGGTACCACTATCGATGTTGATGTTGCCCTTGATACGGTTCGAGGTCGCAGCAGACCAGTGCTTTCCGTTGCAGGACAGTCATCTTCGTCGTGACAGGACATATTACAAGCAACGAAACCGTATGCGAGTGCTAAGGAGAAGATCGTCACAGTCCGCAAATTTGAATGTTATGCATGCGTACGAACGCAAGAAAGGCATGAACTGGAATTTGAGCTTGACATTGGGAACAACCGTTGAGTAGATTACGTCATA
>UYJD01000021.1:8823-29493 GCA_900618795.1 Cyanodermella asteris
GTCGATCCCGAGTTCAAACGCCCACGCAAAGCGGCGGGCCGCACCCACGCCGGATCGAGGGCGTTTGAACCAGCACAATTATTATCTCCGTCATCTTCACACTGTCTTCGTCCTCCCATCGACATCGCACGGCCGTTCGTGTACTTTCTTGAGCAGTCTATTTTAAATACTCAATATACTTGGTCCAAATAGTGATGCGATTTGAATGTGTATCTAATGACAGATGTTATGGGATGCTACCATCGATGGTACACCGTAACGCTGGTTATCTAAGACACCAGGCAGGATTGCTAGATCGCTGCATTTATTTCAATCATTTACAAGAACGTGGTTCCACCATCAACAGTAATGACCTGCCCAGTCATGAAAGCACACCTCATCAAGAACAGATACGCCTCAGCCGCATCCTGCGGCGTACCTGACCCTTTCGTCAGAGTCTTCGCGCCCAGCACATCCAGCAATTCCGGTCCCAGCTTATCCCAAGCCTCCGTTGCAACAATCTCGAATGCAATCGTATTGACCCTTACAGGCGCAATCTCCACGGCGAGAGACCGATTCAGAGCCTCCAATGCCCCCGTCCAGCCAGCAACAATCCCGCCGTGAGGCCGATGCCCGAGAAGCCCGCCAGTGAAGCTAACAGACGAGCTCGCCGCAACTTTTAGATACCGTCCCGGCTGCGCAGCGAGCAGCTTCCCAATGATCAATGGTCCCAAGTACCGTACTGTCCAACCCGAATGTCCATCGCTTTGCTGGAACTGGAGAGAGCGGCCGAGGACACTGCTGCGCCGAGGCCTGAAGTGCCGCCGAAGATCACGGTGCAGGTTGAGGCTAGGGCGTTGGGATGTTTCTGTGCGAGGTTTGGCATATCGAAGAGGAGACAAGCTTGAAAATGAGTTTCAAATTCTGGTGAGAGCCAAACATACATGGCTGGCTCTGAAGTACTATTTATCCTGCCAGAAACTGGCTGGAAATACTGTGAATCACGTGCCGCGACTTCCATTTGTAATCTTTACATTGACCAAAGGTGACATCTATGGCACCTTTGAGCTCGCTCACTAGGACAGTTGACGGAAAGTTGAGTTCTCGTTTCTGGCTTGGAGGGTCAGAAAATGGCTTGCCGACGAGTTGAAAGGTGGCTTCCCGACGGGATCGGCCTAACCAGTCCTGATTGAGTCGTACTTATTGCCAATTGAATTGCGATGACCCGGATCTCCGTGGTGTCTTTATGCTACCATCGGACGATTAGGATGGAAGCTCAGCTCAACCTGGTTGAATGGCCGTTGATGGTCAGTTTTCTGGGTGTTGAAGCATGTTTGCCGACAGGACACGTCAAAAGGCCCGCTCGGCAAGCTTGTTGATGTTTCTCCATTAGCGCCTCGACACGCGTATCATCTTTAGGCGTGTTTCGAAGATGGCGTCCGGCGGAGTGACAACGTCGATAAATATAAAGTATTTACATGAGATCACTTGTCGTACAAGAATGGCAGTGGCTGGACGTTGTGATTACCACATGAAAGCATGGATGCTCCACTGCCTTGTACACTCAGCGGCTCGGCATCACGATTGCGGTCGCGGTTGCGGCCACGACTGCGGTCACAATTGTCTTCCTCCTCGAGCGTGCTGTTCTTCCTCCTTTGAGTCCCTTCCATGATCAATGACCAAAACCCGGCACAGATCCCCAAAGCCAGTGGCTGTACACGAATAGCCCGAAATGGCCGTTATAGACAGAGCTGACATGTCTACCGAGGAGTTTCCCACCGTGGATCTCTCGTCGTTCGGAGGACCAGACGGCGCCTCGTCTGACTTGGCAGCGAGGAACCTTGTCCAACTCTGCCACGAGTATGGCTTTGTTGCAATCCGAGGCCACGGACTATCAAGCCAGAGCCTCGCGACGGGGTTTCGGCTTGCCCGCGAGTTCTTCGCGCTGCCAGACGAAGAGAAGCGAAAGGCGCCACACCCTCCAACGCCCAAACCCCATCGGGGATATTCCGGTATTGGTTTGGAGAAGTCCTACTTGGAGAGCGATATGGAAGCAGCAGGACACGATGCCGGTATCATTCGCCAAACTCAAGACTTCAAGGTCTGCCTGAACCATCAGAACGCCCTGAGTCCTTGTACAATTCTGACTGTTACAGGAGAGCTATGAGATCGGATCCGAACAAAATCACATTGAACCGAACATTTGGATTCCCCAGGAAGCCATGCCCGCTTTCAAGCCTTTCATGCTGAAATTCTACGACGAGCTCGATGAAGTAGCGTCGAGGCTGTTGGAGGCCTTTCAGATCTGCTTGAACATTGATGCATCCGATCGAGACGAGTTCTCGAGCATGAACTCCCACGTACAAAACCAGATGCGTCTGCTGCACTACCCTGCCGTACCCAGAGAGGAGCTGGGCAAAAGCATACTATCTCGTCTCCCCGTCCACACCGATTTCAGTGCCTTCACGATGCTTTTTCAGGACAAAACGGGGGGCTCGAGTTCCGTCATGCCGGAACAGGGCTGTTTCATACTGCTGCAGAAACAGAAGACGTGCTGTTCCTCAACATTGGCACGATGCTACAACATTTGACGAATGGTAGGTCTGCCACGCTGCCTGCTTCTTTCGCTTCTACTCATGCACGAGCAGACTTTCTCATTGCGGCTGAGCATCGGGTCAGCTGTGCAAGTGACGTAACACGCCCTGAAGCTGGGCTGAGTGCTCGATATTCGATACCCTACTTCGTCTGTCCTCGCCATGATCAAGTCATTAGGCCACTTGCTCGCTTTGTGACACCATTGGCGCCCGCAAAGTATGAGCCGATCAGATATGATGATTATTCAGCCAAGATCACGAAGTTCCAATATATTCCCCCAAGCGAGTCCACTGACGAATAGTTACAGCATTGGCATTGTGGGAGACAAAGGAACTGAGTAGCGACAGTTCATGAAAAAGGCGAGACCCAGTGGTTGAACAATCAGAAAACTATTCTAGGGACTATCGTTGTAGAGGCAGTGAAATCAACAGAATCAGCTTATTGTGTTGCGAGACGCCTCGGTAGCGACTTCTGGACGCTGCGGAAAAGAATTGCTTGTGCAATTGAGTAGTCTGGCATCAGTTCTGAAGGCACATGTCATGTATGCCAGCATGTGTACTGTACGGTGGAAAAAGGCACCATAGTCGTCCTACGTGACGAGTGGGAAGCGGGCCGGCTCCTTCGCGACCTGTCTCCTCGAACCGTTGCCCGATCTCATGGTAAAAGTTTGCCGATCTTTGACGATCCAGTTGGGATCGCCAAAGCTGAAATGCAGAAGTGGAGAAGGTGGTCACGATTGCATTCGATCATTGCTACAATTGGACCGTAGGCGATGGGCTCTCATAGCGAGTGGGATAAGCGCCGCTCTGATTCGTTGGAGTCTGTCAAGAAGACAACAGATAGCCCAGATCGTTTACCGGCTCAACTTGTTTACCGGTCATGGCGCAGAGTATGACAATCTCTTGCGGGAGTACGTAGCGAGAAAGCATCCCTTCTTGCATATCGTCACAGAACATTTCCACCATTTTGTTATGGTTGGGTGCGTATTGAAGGACCTGTCATCCTCTTGAAGCGCTGGCAGACAACGGGGCACACGCTGTATCAAGCTCTGGGTCCACGCTTGGGAAACTTGAGTCCGATATCGACCAGCAAACCATGTCGGATGCAGTTGGAACCACCCGCGAGGGTCTTCTAGTACGTGTCGTTGATGCATCAGACGGCATTTTAGCTGTACTGACCTTTTACAAGACAACTATATGGCTTTTCACGTCCATAACTTTGATCCTCTTCGGATTCAAGCTTGTAATCCGCCAGACCGTGCAGCACAAGTTTTACTGGGATGACTTGTTTGCTGCATTGGCCACCATCTTATTGTTGACAAGTGCCATCCTATACACTGTTCTGATTCCCATCAGCTGTGAGCAGCTTGCTGTCATGGCCGGTAATACGCCGATACCATCAAAAGAGTACCAGTATCAGCTCTCGTTGCGCGCGCAACGCCTACTCATTCCTCTCCAGGCCCTCTTCTGGACAGGGCTCTGGTGTGTCAAGTTCTCCTTCCTATTCCTGTACAAGCTTCTGCTGTGCCATGATCCAATCATACGCATAGTCTGGCGAGTATGCGCGGTTTTCATGCTTCTCACTTGGGGCGCGATGCTCATCGCGGTGTTCGGCCAGTGTGGTCTTGGTGGAGACATTTACAACATTGGTGAGTACAGCAGCCTGCTGCGGAAAAATCTTCAACTGACAGTCCGAAGCGCAGTGCAATGAGCCCGGGAATCTTGCGTTTGGTCGGAGGATGATCTGGGTGGAATTCGTCTTCGTTGTCGTGACGGATCTGATCGGTAAAACATCCCTTATCTCGACGGTATTCTCCATCTGACACGGGTACACAGTCATCACCCTTCCCTTGCCGGTGTTATGGCGTCTCAACATGCCCACCCGTCAGAAGCTCGCGATCACACCTGTGTTTTGCCTGGGTGTCATCTGCGTTGCTTTGACACCTTGCGATCCGTTGAACAGTGGCAAGGCAGCCTCACACTCGGTCTGCTCTGGACCTCTCTAGAATCTGAGATGGCCGTCATCGTATGCCTACTGCCAACATTCAGGTTTCTCGTGTCAGACAGCGATAAGAGCAGAATGTACCGCTGCCGATTCCTCAGCATCGTCACTCTCCGTTCCTTCAGTGGGTCCCGGTCTAGGGACGAGGGAGGCATATCATTCGAGCCTTGAAACTCCGTATTCATCAATCAACGGCCTTCCACCACCTCGTGACTTCTGGGCATCCCTTTCCGCAGGTGTCGTGTGGTTGAACAGAACAGTCTTTGCGTTTCGGCTCCGCGCTGAGACCCCTTGCTGTTTGTTGCGACTCATAGCAAAAGCTCGCTTGAGGGCGGTTGGATGAACGCCTAATCACCCGGGCTGTTGTTGCAGTGTCTCCTGCGACATTTGTCGTGCTCAGCTTCATTGGATCTGGATCTTCTGTTGTGTTGATCATTCTTTCAGAAATGCATGCGCCGTTTGCTGTTGCTGCCTTGACGATCGTCATGTTGCATCTCTTGCCAATGGTCCAGACCGTGACACCGTAATTAAACGATGGATAAAGCGTTTGTCTACCTCATCTTGAGCTTGAGATCGAGTCAGTCTGAGTCGAATGTCACTTGTCGTGTAAGAACGGTCTCGTTCGACGATGGCGCTATGGCGTGGGTGGATCCACAAGTTTGGCGGAGCACATCGTCATGACGTTCAGTTCAAAATTTGGTCTACATCTGCGACACCCTCTATTCATGTCTCCGATCCTTGATGCATCTGACAAACCCTTCAAACATCATTTCGTCGACAAGCAACACGGGGGGCTCAGAATGAGGCTATCAACGAAGCCGTTGAGTGGTTGGCACACCGTCGGCGACAGCGGTTCCAGCCCCCTCTTCTTGGTGGCTCATACAAACTCAACCAAGCTTTCGCGATCTACGACCCAAAATACCACCCAAATTGTTCCACAATAGATTCCACGTGGATCTCAACCAGACTTGAGGTAGGATTCCAATATTCAACATCCCCTCAAAACACTGGCTCCACCGTGGTCGTCGACATCTTCGTTGCGGCGCACCGCAAGACCACCCTAATATGGATGATTGCGACCGTGGTTCTTCTTGCGCTGACCTTCAGCCCTGCACATCAAGCTAGCAACATTTTCCATTTCGAGACACGAGGCTTGCATCACAGTCATTGAAGTGGAGGCTTTGTGGCCCCATCGTGTACGCCAACCACCGCTGTGCGAGGTATCGTAGTCTGGAAAATCTATATAAGTCTGCTACTTTGCACTTGCTCCGAGCCCATGACCAGCAGCACTTTCTTTTCAGCCTCTTGTTCTATTCACTGTCTATATTCTTCTCAGTCTTGACGACTTCGGACATCTTTTTCCCTTCTCTCATTGATCTTGTCTGTTCTTGCTTTCAAAAAAAAATCAAAAAAAATCGATCTCCAACTCTCATCACCAAGACACGCAATCTCTGTTCACAATGCAGTTCTCTCAAGCGACCATCATCGGCGCCATCGCCACAGGCCTCCTCAGCCGCGCCGCCGCGAGCACTATCCCGCTCGCATCCCGCTCCCTGATTCCGTCCTGGTCCTGCCCGGGCCCCAACGATGGCCAACCCAACTTCGACATCAAGACCGACGACATGCAAGCGCTCGCCACCGCAATCCAAACCAACAACCTCACCAGCGGCCACCTCGACGACGAGATTCTGATCAAAGCCAGCCACGGCTACCTAATCAAGGCCGGCACGGTGCAAGTCTGCGTCGAGAACCAGTACCTGTTCGAGAACGCGCACTACGCGCGCACGGACATCGCTCTCGCTGTCGCTGAGGGCATGTATAATTGCTGTGGAGGCAAGGACAAGTTGCAGGCGACTTGCAATGCTAAGCCGTGGGATACGATGAACGGGGATACCGGGCTGAAGGCTATTGTCACGGTCGGGAGGTCGGGTGATGCGTGCAAGGGCGCGCCGGGCGCGGGGGAGTATTTGAGTGATGGGGAGTTTGTGTACAAAACGGGCAAGTTCTTTTGGGATATCTTTGGACCTTTGATCACGGGCAATCCTTGATCACGTCTCTACAAGGGGTTTGGATTAGACTGTTAAGGACGAAGATGACCTCTTTATTTGATGCTAAGCAGCTACCTTATCGTTGCCGATGTACCAAAAATACCATCGATTGTCCGTATGTACGAAGATTAGATGTCAGCTTTCAGTCATTAGCCATTTCTGCCCATTAAATCTTGTCTCGAGCTGCCTCCGGTCGGGGTGGACAAGGACCAGATGTCACGTGATGTGCACAATTCACGCTAGTCATCTAGGCGCGTAAGGCGAGGCTATATCACTTATATCAGCCTTGCGTGACGCTGAAATGATTTTACACGGTCATTGCCACAGTCTTCCCGCGTTTCGCTGCTTACGATACATACTGACAAGCCTGTCGGTCTCTTCATGCTCTAGATAGACAGTAACTTGCCTACGCAGCGGAGCTTGATCACCTCTGACACTTATCTTTAGAATCCGTTATTGCCCCGCCAAAGCCAGGTCGAGCATAATCGTCAGGTCGGTCGAAGCGAGATGAGTCACTATGCAGTCCAAGACTATCAGATGCAGCTCATGTTGATCGAAAGGCAAAATAGAAAGCGAATGGAAAGGGTCCGGGCTGATGGAGATTCCGAAATCAAAGAGCCTATTACGCAGCCATCTTTAAAGGTGGATCCGACCATCTCACGCGACGGAACGGCAGGGTCGAAGCGGGAACATGATAGCAATCTCGCCAATTTTTGGCAACGTCCCGACCGATCCCTCGGAGTGAAAGCCGTCGAGGCCATATCCACAGAGGGAGCTCAGCCAATTTCCTGGTCTGACTCGCGCGCCAAGACGAGCTCAACTCGTATGGCTGCGGACGAGCAATCAGCAGGAGCTGATCAGAGTGTGACTAGGGTCGTCAGAATTGGTGACAAAAGGCGTTTGGTCTCTGCTTCGAACGACAATGAACTGCATGCCATTGAGAGCCGAGCTGTGACCTCAGCAGACCTTTATCGACAACAGTCTATTACGGGTAATATCACATCGGCACAATCTGGAAGTAGCTATCGCGCGCCCGAGTGTCGTGATGGGCTCGAACGGCACGCCCTATTCGGCTCAAGTCCCAAGGATCAAGCAAATCATCGAGCGAGTTCCAACCTTATGGACAGCAACGCGTATGCGAAAAATCAGGACCAGCTGCACAGTCGAGGTGAATTGCAAGGGCTTCGCGGCTCAGCCCAAGGAAGCGTGGAGACGACAAAGACCTTAGCGGATGCAGAAGCTCAACGAGAAGCACTTCATTGCTCTTCATTCGAGGAGATATACGCAGTCGTGTGTGATCGGCGTCAGCACAGACTGTTGTACCGCGATTGGCCAGAAATCCACAGAGAGATCCTTCACTTGCAAGGTTGTCGCGATGACCCCAACAATGGGTTATCGGAGCCCGTGGGCCTTGAATTTGCCGCTGGACGTCTCCCCGTAGGTGTGGATTTTGGAGAATTCATCAAACGACGACCACATATCGCTGTCGTCCTCGTCTGGACCATATACTGCCCTGAGATCATGGCGCCCAAATGCGTTCGCGTGGGAAATTCGGACTGGGCAGAATGCCAAAGGCTGCAGGACTACGCCGAGCCGTATTTGGTCATTCTCTCCCCGATTCTCCATAAATTCCTTGCCGGGTTCGCAAAATTTGACGCTCCCGATGAAAGAACTTTACCTCTGTACACCACTATTGGAAGTACCGTGCCAATGGGCGTTATAGAGCAAGACTGCTTCTATTTTCATCATTTTGGAACACTACAGGAAATTGCAAGAGGATCGAATACCGAACAATGGTCTGGTCCCCATTTCGCACTCTCGCAAGGACTCAAGCGCGTCGGATTGCGATGGGACGCTGGCTGCGAGCGGGTGTGATCCATACATGCCAGAGGTGAAGTGACCAGCACGTCCCTGCGGCAGCTTTTTCATCCTGGTATGGCGGTGGTCGCGCGGCCCTCAGACGACAAAGGCGAGCCAGTTGTATGCTTTGTTGAAGCCGTAACAAAAGCAGCGCTCTCATGCTGGAAATGGAGCTTCGATGGTGTCAAGTTCTGTCGACAGGACATCCAGTTCAAAATGAAAATTGCTAATGACGACACCACGGGGATAACAGATCTTGACGCCTTTCCTTTGACCTATGCACCTCAGGACCTAGTCAATGAACTCGCGACACGAGCAAAGATTTCCTGGAAACTTCGCCATCAGAGCTATGTAGATTATTCTGGACAGGATGAGAACGACGACTCTCTGTATCGAAATGGAAGATTTATCGTTGACACAGCAATGTATCGGAAGATGCATATTTCCCACGAAAATCTTCCCCCCGTCGATAGGGTCTGGCAGACACAGAGCTTGCCTCTCAAAATCGCGCTCGATGAACCCATGCCCAGTGGACCTACCCTGCTGGCTCTGCCCGCTACAGTCAAAGGATTCAACCTTGAGGATAAGAAGTGGTATCTCTTACGGGTCAAGAATATCACAACCATCCGATACGATAAGAGCGCATTCGAGAAGCTTGTGCTCCCACTTGAGACCAAGGAGCTCGTCAAAGCGTTCGTTGAAACACAAAGTACAGTGAACTCTGCCAGCGATCTGATTCGCGGTAAAGGCAATGGACTGATTTTGCTGTTTCATGGTGCGCCGGGAACTGGCAAAACATTGACAGCTGAAAGCGTGGCTGAAATTGCCGAGATGCCGTTGTATCGAGTTACTTGTGAAGATATTGGCACGAACCCGGAGGAGGCGGAAAGTTACCTCAACAATGTGTTCTACCTCGCAAGGACGTGGAACTGCATCGTGCTCCTTGATGAGGCGGATGTGTTTCTTGAAGGACGGGACTTGAATGAGCTTGCTCGCAACAGTCTCGTCTCTGTCTTCATCCGGGTACTCGAGTACTTTGAAGGTATCTTGATCCTAAGCACAAATCGCGTCGGGACTATCGACGAGGCGTTCACATCTCGAATCCAAGTTGCATTGCACTTCCCAGATCTCACGCCAAAGGTTCGAAAGCAAATTTGGCTGAACCTGTTCAGCATGCTCACGGACGATGAGACCTTGAACGTGGATATTGATGATATAAGGGACCACCTCGACGAACTGAAGACAGCCGACTTGAACGGAAGGCAGATCCGCGATGCCATCAACGCATCTCGCCGGCTGGCACTATACAAAAGAGAAACACTAGCTTGGCGTCACGTTTCGCAGGTCGTTCGTATAACCGGCCAATTCAATCAGTACCTGGAGAAGACCCGCAAGCACAAAGATGCAGAGAGGGCAAGGGAGTTGGAATGGAGGGCATAGTACATGCCTGCTCATACACAGTGTTCACGGATCTGTTCACGTCTTCTGTTGCACACCCTTTTGGCGTTGCTGCCACTAAGGGCGCCATTTTCTTCGTGACGACCGTGCTCGAATGCGCCTCTGCGTCTTCGCTCGATCTCTCCGATTTTCCCTGAGTCTAACGGACATCCAAGAATTGGTGCTTTCGTTGAGATCGTCCGGTATTACAACGCTTAAAGCAGGAACGATGATCTTCAGTACAGTAAGTCGTGGACAGCCCAGAATTCGTTCGAGGAATTCTGACGCCGCTCTCAGGTCGAAACCAGTTGCGATCTTCAAAATATCAGGGTCCAATATGACGAAAACATGGGGTAGGCCTTCAAGCGCCTTCCCGAGGATTCGGAGCCAATCTTGCTCATCCGCAGCTTCTTCCAGATGTTGTGCTTGTAGAGCGAATTGGCTGGACGCCGTGGCTGCCTGATTGCGCTGTATAACCTGTAAGACAAGCATGCGAAAGACAGTGATTGTTGTGATGGATTGTCGCTCATAGCCTGAGAAACGCAAGGCCCAAATAACCTGCCGGTTGCTATCGCGGATCAAACGGGCCAGTGCGGTCATGATATTTTTTGCCATGATATTTGACGTGGTCTTCACGACACATATGGTTGGATCGGCAGACTGCGACCACTCTTCGAGACTTGAAGTGGGTAAGGTGACACTTGGTCTCATCCTCAAATACATCTAGAAGGACATGGAGTATTCCAGACACATTCCAGCGGATGGTAGACCCCTCGCAAACGGCAAACTGCATAGCTGTGCTGCAGCCACCGTTCGTATCGGTTCTCTCAAGTCTCGGACGTCTATTTTGATGCTCTGAGACAGGCCGTAATGTCCTACCCGCCATATTAGCAATTTTGATAGCGGCTAGATCGGACGGATCGCTTTTCGTTACCTTGCAAAATCAGCTTCAGCTCTTCATTTCCCTGCTGTACCTGATTCATGATAAGTTGGAGCTTGGACTCGGTTGTAGCAAGTCTAGCCTCAGCCAGCTTGACAGCCAGATGGACATCCCTCAATTCAGCTCGAGCTGCTAAGCCTGCTTGCGAAGTGACATTAGCAAATTGCTCTTTCATATGGTTGACTTCATCCTCGAACTCCAAGGCCCAGGGACGAAAGATAGCGCCCACGGCGTGGCTCACTCGACCTTGCTTATACCATCGTAGCGCTTTGATCGCGACGCGCAGTAGACATGCATATAGACGAGCGACGGCATCCTTCATATATGGTGTGGGGTATAGCTGGAGATCTGTATCGGTTTGAGGAAGTATGTCGGCGAATTTGGTCAGTGTTTTGGACAGCTCTTTAGTCAATGTCTCGTGATTGATGACGACAGTGAAAAGAAATTTGAATGCTCCCCAGGCAAGCGACACGTACTCGGGGTGGTGCTGGACAAGAACATCCAACACTGCACCGTACGTCTGTATGCGGCCCGACAGTCTTGTCAGCCACTTTGACGCACCTGAAGTACTCGCAGTCTTCGTCCGGTATTTGCTCGCTGCATCATGTATCGCTCTCCGTACATCCTCGATCGAGGCTTGTTGGTTTACCCAGGCCTGTTTCTTCTCGTCCTGAGTTAGTTCTGCGATGAAAATGCTCTTGGCCCGCTCATATGTCTCCTGTGCTATTTGATCTCCACTGCCCATTGATCAGTCACGTTCTCCATATCAGCCTAGTCTATCATGCGAGGCGTACCTTGACGAGTCTGATGGGGTATATTGAGACGAGGATGCAGGAAGGTGAGCCATATATTCGACGAGAAATTGTCAATGCCGATAAACACACAAAAAGCCATCGTCCGTAAGGCGGAAGGAAACAAAATGTAGGCAATGCACTGAAGCAAAGGCGACCCCGATGGTGGCTTCTGTTGCCCGCTCGCTCGCGCTCAGCCACAATATGGGCTCCATGCAGCTAGGCATACATAGAGACGCAGCCAAGGTCAACTCGGCCAGCCGTTTGACAAGTCCCACGGCAAAGCCAGGTGGTTAGCCACAAGTGATCCGCAAGTTTTGACATGTCTGTCTCGAGTCAGACTCGCATATCGAACTAGACATGGTTTGGAACAGTTTGAGATGGTGTACACTGCTCAGGCATTTCATTGCCTCTGAGAGACTTTCAGGTGCGTCGACTTTGTTCGAATTCGTGATTATACAACGACTTTTGCAAGCTTACCTGGAGTGCTATATTGATGAGAAGTCTGTTACCCCTACCTATACACCGAGATGCAAAAAGAACTGCGATGAACGACAGACTGCGACTTGAAGCAGTTCGATCCCAAGCACGGCAAGCCGCCAAGCCGCTAAACCTGTTCCTGAGTAACGGCCTTTTCGGCGCCGAGAAGCCCGAGTCCAGCTGCGAGACCCAGCTAAAAGCAAAAGCTTCAACGTCACTGCGAAAGAAGCCTCGAATTCACTCCCCTCAAGAGTCATCCTTCTCCTCTTCCAGGCTACAAACCACAGTCATTCCTCCGAACCCACAGCAAACAATGCTCCCACCACAATGAGTTCCAATCGACCCCTCTCATCCCATCACAACCTTCCTCACTCCCTCCCACAACAATAGAATCGCCCCGCGGGCCCATCCACCCCCATCTTCATTCACCATGTCCGGCGTCGCCCTCAAGATCACCACCCTCGTAATCCGCACCGTCTCCAAGCCCATCGCAAACCGCATCAAGGCCCAAGCCAAAGAACACGAGGGGTTCCGACGCATCTGCGTCGGCTGGGCGCAACTCCTGCACCGCGTCGACATGCGCCTGCGCCTGGGCCTGCTGCAAGACCCCGCCGTCCTCGAACGACAGGCCGCGCGCGAAGCCGCCGAAGCTGCAAAGAAGAAGCGCCTCGCCGAGGCACCCACGGTCAAGACCGAAGCGCAGGTCCGGGCGGACGAGGAAGCGGCGCGGCAGGCTGCGAAAGACGGCGTCAAGGAGCTGAAGAAGAAGGACGAGAGGAGGAAGATCAAGCCGCTGAGCGAGGCGAAGGCGATCGATTTGGGGGCCAACTTCATTGCGGAGAGTTTCCTGTTCTGCGTTGCGGTCGGGACGGTGCTTTTTGAGACGTATCGGAGTCGGAAGAAGGAGAGGACGAGGCGGGATGATGTTGCGGATCAGCTTGCGGAGTTGAGGGATCGGGATGAGGTGAAGAGTGTGAGGATTGAGGAGTTGGAGAGGGAGGTTAGGGAGTTGAGGAGTCATGAGTGGCATTGGCCGTGGCAGAAGCCGGAGGTGCGGGATGAGGAGGTGATTTTGAAGCACTCAAGGGTTTTGGCGGAGGTTGCGGAGAGGGAGCGAGAGAGGGAAGCTACTAGGAAAGCCGAAGCTGAGGATGTTGGGAGAACAAGCCAAAAGGAAGGATCAAAAGCTCAAAAGACAGAACGAAAAGCACCAAAATCGGATTCGTCTGCAGAAGACGCTAACACTACGCCAAAGACGATTGAATCGGCAGACTCAGGTCATCCATCACCGAGGCCGATCAAAGCAGATCCACCTTCGCAGGCACCAAAACCTTCAATTCGAGAGCAGAGATGAAAACTGCTTTAGATCATGATTCATGACGAGACGACTGGCATTTTGACTCCACTCGCGTCACCGCAACGGCATGCCGTCTGTATACTAGAAAAAGAGCCTTTTTGTATATATTCTGAGCCATTTATAGGCTTGTACAATAATTCTTGGATCTGTTGCGTCCGATGTCATCTCGTCGTCTTCCAAGCTCTGTTCAGTCACCAGGCTTCTCTGCTCACGTTTCTCGGGATTTGTTGGTAGAAGTGTTCTTCCTCCAGCGTCGAGTCTTGAGAAATGACATTTAGTCCACCATTGGCACGGATACTTTATGCGATCTCTCACCTTACTCGAGACTTAGTGGCGTTGAACAGCGAGCCGTGTTCATGCAGGTTCTCGTCAGTGCGATTCACACTCGTCCTCTTCGAATCGTCATGTGAGAGTCCATCTCGAGTGTCGGAATCGTTGTCGCTTCCTTTCCACCTTATCAGGCGGTCAAGGCCGGACATCGTGCTCTGCCGCCAATTTTGTGGCATGGGGCGAACAATGGCAACTGTTCCGACGTGCTGCAGACGCCAAATCGCGATCCGAACTGTTGTCGATGACACGGATGTCGATGATGCCGCATCGTTCGGAGCAGTGACCATCATTGTGACCACCTTCCACGAGCACATTGACCAATCCACGCCCTCGACCTCTCAGACCATTCCTGTGATTCAAAAGTCCGTGCTCATAATGTCCCGACACAGCACAATTACAAACGCCGCCACCAGCAACTAGGACATCAACCGCATTAGCAACCATCAAAAGCCAGTAATCCCAACGCAATCAACCTCTCACCAAAATGAGACCATACGCGCGGCCTAATTCTGCATCTCTCACCACACATTGCAGTCCAAACGTACCATCAGCGTAAGCATCCCCGTAACCTGCACCTCCCAACCCCCAGCAACAATCTTGCGTCCCCCCACCATCCCACCCTGCTGCCTCCAGAACCTCGCCGTACCCACCAGACAGATGATCAACGATATAATCACGCAAGCGGCCGCCAACGGGACCCCGAAGTTGTGTAGCCGGAGCACGAGCGGGTTACCCGATCCGGGGAGCGAAAGGCGGAAGAGTTGGGCGATGGTCACGGCGAGGTTGGAGAAGGCGAGGGAGGTGCGTTGCCAGGCGAGATAGGTTCTTTCGAGGGTTGTGCAATGAGAACGGTTAGTTCGATGGTATCGGTACTAGTATCGATAGTCGACGAGGTTGAGTGAGAATTGAGGGAGAGCAGAATGGTGAGGGCCCATGTGGGGAGGAGTGGTCGTCGGTACATCTAAGGGTAACAAGTGATCTCGCACAAGGCTCGCGGAGCTGAGGAGTAACAGGTTCGTGGATTTGGATAGTGGAAAGGAGAATCGACGTACCGAAATGATCTCGACAATCGGCTTCTGGAACCGTTGCGTAAACATGGCGGCCCCACCACTTTCGACATCTCGTTGAGAAGCTCAGCGGCGCCATCCGCGGTCCAGCCGCCGGTGATTCATTGTTCTGATCAGACTACGGTCGTTATCATTGTCAGTATACATCTGCAAACCAAGAATTCTTTCAGTATCACTGACGGCACTCGGGGCAGCGTCGGGCCTAGCCGAGGCACTCCGCTCGAGGAGCTCTATGGGCGGATCATCATCGTCGGCGGCCTGGGTGGGATGGCGTCGTGCCATTGATGAGACGGATCGGTGTTTGCAAAGAACATGACAGAATACGTGTGTCCTGGAGTCGATGTTGGGAGCCGATTGTGGCGAGAGACGGTGAAGCGAGTGGTAGAAAGCCAAAAACGTTCGGCGGGGTGGCGTTTCTAGAACACGGGCGATCTTGTCCGGTGGTTTCTACCTACAATCAAGGTGGAAAGTCTCCATGACCTCAGCAATGCCTCGTGACTTTTCCAAATCATCACAGACAAGAGGGCTTTTTGCCGGGACGAGTAGGAAAATGAATGCAAATTACCTCGCAAGTTGGTGGCGTCATTGTCCATTTCTAGTAGTTCAATACAATACTTACTGAATTGAAATCAAGCCCCATGCATCCATCCTTTCCCGTGAACACTGGGCTGACAGATCTCTGTAGCCATCTGAATTATACAATACTAGAAACATCACAGATGGGCTATCTCAGGACATTCATCAGTGCGGAATCGATCCCAGCTCAGACCGTGATCTAGGCACCTGTGGCACATTGTTGGTGATAAACTACCCACAATTCACAGCCAGATCAAGTCGAACCAAATATGTCACCATCTAGATCCGACTTGGCTTAAGTTGGTTGAAACGAGGCAGCTTTCACTGCTCCCGTCCGTAGCGGTCATGGTCGGCCTGTTGTTGCGCAAGGCAAATCTACGAGCCGTCTTGCGTCGTAAGCCCCTTGCCAAGTGTCACGCAACAGCAGTGACTACAGTCAAGCTGCAACCGTGCTGCTAAGTTGTGGCAGCAACAATTGTGGAGCACAGTCTCAAATGCGTTTTGCTGTGATCGTCAGCTTGCTCTTGTGTCTTGGTCGTGGACGAAGTCCGAAGCTAGTATTCACCATGTTGTGCTGAGATACTTCCAAGTAACGCTCGGCGGGCTCGAGAGTTATGTCAGCGATCCTTTCTTGCCAATTTCCGACCTTATCGAAGCCGAATCGGGTTATCGACGCCTCGCCTTCAGCTATACTGGGTTCATGGTATGTTGAAAACGTGGGCCGTGTTCAGGCCTTGGCTGGCGCTGGGTTGAAACGCAGGGCACCGTTCCAGCCACCCAGTGCGTGCCGCAACGTGGCAGCCCGGTCAAGAAGTCGCCCACCATCGTGATCGTGATTCTGATGGCATCAGCCATTCGCCATAGTAATATTGTCTGAGCGATTATTATTGCCTTGAGAATCTCAGTATCTACATCCTTATGAGCCTTGGCAGACACATGTTAAGGTGCGTTGCTTGAGGCAAGCGTCCGTCTGCGCTATACCATCAGCGAGGCCAGCGCGTATGCAGTATGACATGCAAGCCGCCGAGTACTTTGTGCAAGAGAGCGCTAAACGGCTCTTTTGGTGCGCATCTGCCAGCGACTATAGCATGCTGTGAGCGTTTCGTACAGCGCTGAGCATTGTGATGAGTGATCCCATGGAGGAGGACTTGTGGTCACCGAGCCCGGTTTCTGCACCAGCGGTACACGTCAGCGACCGACCACCTCAGACAGAAGTCTTGAGCGACAACAGGCCTTCAACATGTCGCCATAAACATGGTGTGTCTCACTCGTTACTCGGACGCCAATCGCTAATCGGATAATGCACGTCCGCAATCGGGGCCACCCGAAAACATGGTCAGCATTCGAAGCGAGAGCCCTATGAAGGACATGATCAGGCTGTCAGTACAGTACTAGTAGTTGTCACAGGCGCTGCGGTTCGCGCCAGATCGACGAGCTGTTCGGCCGGATCAGCATGGCGGGCACTGCTATTCGCCCACTCCCTCGCCGCGGTTGATTAATCTCGGACGTGAAACACTGACGTTGCAGCGGAAGCTTTTTCAGGGGCAGAGGACGACCCCTGTCTCCACCTAGCGTGTCTCACGCTGCCGACGCTCGACCTGCCTGCCCTCGGATCGTGTCTCTCTTGACAGTCCTGGCGGCCATGGTGGAACGTCTTGTCTGGGATCGGGCGGAGGCTGTGCGATCTCACCTGGGCTGCCGAACTGCCGGTGAAGGTCGTGTGCATACAGAGGTACAGCTATACAGGAAAGGTTGTGGAGTGGCTTGTGTTACCGCAATGAGAACGACTGTGGAGGGCGATGCACCATATCAAACAACTTCTCAGCTACTACCATTTTCGACCTACGCAAAAGTCAAGCGATAGTTGTCAACTGTCAGCCTGATGAGAAGCTCGGATTGGCAGCAATTGACTGGCCGCCAAGCTCTGCCCTCAGTGACAAATGGCAGCGTCAGAACAAAGACGATTAAACATGGTAGACGCCCAGGGCAGCTAGGAGCGTCAAAGCTGGCCAGCTCGGCCGAATAGCTGACAAGGGTAAAGCAGAGGCAGAGCATCAACAATGAACCTGTGCTAACTCGAATCTGCGTCTCGGCGACTAAGCACGTCAATACCCTTTCATCGAGACAAGACCCGGACGGAGAGCCCCGTGCAAAAGAGCGGTCGAGAAGGGGGTGTTTAACAACGATCGGACAAAGCCAGCACACTGCTAGAGCGGTATAGCTCGTACAGACCTTTGACTATGGGGGCTGAACCGCTGAACAGGCCGCGATTTGAATTGGGAGCGCCTTGAGTGATGATTGCGATCAACGGCAGCCGAGTGGCTTCGGCCTAGCGCAGAAGTCTGCTCGAGCCTCAGTCTGGTGCAGGTCCTTGCAGGTCGGCGGATCCTTGCAAGCGCCATAAGCAAGCAGGGCGAGCTGTGGTCGCAGACTTTAAATAAGACGAAGCTCGGGGCAGGGATGTTCGCTGTCTGGCGTAACGGTTGGCTGACGGCTGTTCCTCCGCCCGTCTGCGGAAAGTCAACTTGAGCTTGGTCATTCCGTCTGTCTATCCATGACCTACATTGTCTCGCAGCTTCGCACTTTTCCGACTATCTGCCCTCGTCACTCTTTTTCCATCCTTCTGTAATACCCAAACACCCCGCTTGGTGCACTTGACACCATTCCAGTCATTACTTGCACTCTTCCACCCCGCCGCGCCGGACGGCTTCGAGGTCGAACAGACTCATCCCTCATCATCCCCATCTGCGCCCTGGCTTCCCAATCTGGGCGACTACGAGACCTGCCCGATCACAGAGACCCTCACTGCACTACGGCTGTTGAATGGCAACGTGCCTCAGCTTCAATTCTTTAATCCCCAAGAAATCCGCTAGTCGAGATTTCCGGGCCCTCTTTCACCACAACCTCAATTCCGGACCACGCATTCAATATGACTCGCTTCGCAACATTATCCGCTGTCGCCTTGGCAGTTCTCTCCCCTCTCGCCTCGGCGTCATGGCAGATATCAGGTGCCACTTCGGGCGTTGACAAGAACACCGGTGCCCGTCCCTTCAGATTGCCCATCGAAGAGCTTCAGGCCTCAGGCCCGCAATGGGACTTGTACGTCCAGGCCATGCAGTTCTGGCAGTCCATCGAACAGGAGGACATGTTCTCCTGGTACGGTATTGCAGGTGAGCAGAGTCAATTGGTACCACTGTTCGCAAACTCTGACTAACATTCGCAGGCATTCACGGTCTTCCCAACATTCCCTGGGATGGTCAGAAGTCTGCCGGCGGAAGCGACTCGGGATACTATGTCGGTTATGGCACGCACACTTCGGTCCTCTTCCCTACATGGCACCGTCCGTTCTGCGCTCTGTACGAAGAAATCATTTCCATCTACGCTCACCAGATTGCCGAGACGTACCCTCAGGACAAGGTCGACCAGTACAGACAAGCTGCCGACACCCTGCGCATGCCCTACTGGGATTGGACTACCAACGCTACCATCCCTGACATTTTCCAGCAGCCCCAGGTAACCATCAACGCTGCGTGGGGCTCCGAGACCCTCGACAACCCCATGTTCCGCTACAACTGGCACCCGTACGACTCTTCGGCGCTTGACAACATCTATCCCAACTTCAACTGGACTGTTCGTGCCCCTACCGACCAAGGCCAGCAAAGTGCCGACCAGCAACTGGCGGCTCAGCAGCAGCAATTGCACGATGGTGCCTACACCCTCTTCTCGTCGCAAAAGAACTACACTCTCTTCTCCAACACCAATGCTAACGATAGCGGATCTGGTCACCAGAGTCTCGAGAACATCCATAACACCATCCACTTGAACCTCGGTGGTGACATGAGCTACCTGTGGATTGCTGCCCACGACCCGATCTTCTTCCTCCACCACGCCAACGTTGACCGTCTGTTTGCTATCTGGCAGGCAATCTACCCCGACGCCTGGATCGAGGGCCAAGAAAACACCGTCGGCACCTTCTACACTCCTCCTAACACGGTCGAGACCTCGACATGGCCCCTGGCTCCCTTCCACAAGGACGAGAACGGAGGCATGTTCACTTCGGACGATGTTCGCGACATCAAGAACCTCGGCTACGCTTACAAGGAGATTGTCGACTGGAACGTGACCAAAGAGCAGCTCACCAAGAACGCCATCACGTGGGTCAACCAGAAGTACAACCCTAACGGAAGCGGTGGAGCCGTGTCGAAGCGCAGCAACGATGTTGGCTCAGCCGTGACCAGAAAATCCGCCACTGCCTCTGACAACCAATACGTCCTCAATCTCAAGGTTGACAAGTCCAAGATCAACGGCAGTATGACCATCAACTTCGCCATCAACAACCACACCGTTGGTTCGTACCCAGTTCTAACCGGTGGTAATACGAAAATGAACATGGTGCACCCGCCGGTCGCTGGTCAGCTTGGCTTGACTCACTCGCTTCTCACTCTCGGCTGCAACCTGAACGACCGCAACGGCACTCTCAACACCATTGCCAAGGGCATGAGCTGGACGGCCACCACTAGTGACGGCAAGGTCATCCAGCCAAGCGAGCTTCAGGACGGTGCTGTCTCGATCCAGGTCTCCACCCGTGCTGTGAAACAGACCGACCCTGAGGACCAGTTCCCCGAATACGAGGACTGGAACAGCATGGCCGAGTCGATGCTTGGTCAGTTCGCCAGCAAGGTCCTTGGCGGAAGCGAGGACACGATCAAGCAGGTCACCGAGGGCATCTTGTGAGCGATTTAGCGATGCAAATACCTCTTTTTGACGTTTTGAAAATTTCTTGAGCGAGCCTTGCATTTTGCCAGCATCATAGCACGGCTTTGGCAGCCATGATGGTGGAGAGGAGACAGCACTATAATACCAGAGCCATTTGAGCTCGATGTTTATGAAGCTCTTAGCGAAGGTTCTGTTGCTTTTGAGACGAAGCATGGCAGCGCTGATGCGCCTTGTTTACAGAATGGGAGATAGTGGAATCAACAAATACTCAAATCCGAGATCCACGTCAAGTTCATGAGTGTAGCCACCGCTGACCAGGTGCCGATCAACATAATTCAATACCTTAGGGCCTGTTCGTGATCTCATAGATGATAGATAGATCATAGGTGCCTGTAATAGTTGATAATTGGCGCTAGGCTGAAGTAGTTAGCTCGTATGCAATGTGACTTTGACGTACCTCGTGTCACGGACAAAGGAAGGACCGATCAGACGT
>UYJD01000021.1:34128-170922 GCA_900618795.1 Cyanodermella asteris
CATCCGCCCGGGGTATCTACCTAACTTGCCGAGGCATCCACCCGAGTCACCCGGGGTACTCGCCCGGGGAGTCTACCTAATTCGCCGATATACCCACCCGGAATACTTACCTAACTTTCGGCGGGGCGCCTACCCGATTCGCCGGAGTACCTACCCGAGTCACCCGAGGCAGTTACCTAAATTACCCGGGGTACTTCTACCCGCCGCCCGACTCGCCCGTAGACCCCCCGCGATATCTCCTCCCCGGGCGGCTTCCCCCGGTGGTCGTTCGGCTAGCAGGTGGCCCGGGGCACTTGGAGTCCGCCCTATCGCCCGCCGAAGTTTTTGGAGTCGACGGGAAGGGGTGTCTCGTCAGTCTCAACCAGGCCGCAGAGGCCTCCGATATCGATCCGGCCCCTGCAGTACTTCCCCACAAATAATGACGACCTCCCCGTCTCGATGTTTGAACCTGAGACTTTTCAACCGCATTGGCCACTGCTACCTGTGAGACTTCGGGTCCTTGCTTCAGGTCAGGATCCTGCTCGCTGCCTTGCCACATTGCGAGGTTGATCGGCAGATTTCCTGATTGTTTTGGTATCATATTAGAGTAGCGTGTCGCTTGATGAGCAAAATCCATTATGGTATCATGGAAAATTAGGATTCATGAGTATGGGAATTTGCATTATGATCAACCAATCTTTCCTTTTGATCGACAGTATCATTTCTGCTTTGCATTCTTCGCAGCCGCATCCCACATAACAAAACAAGCCTCGCCGTTGACATGCAATAATGTCCGTTCAACATGCAATGTCATAACATTTCATCATGAACCCAGTGTCCCATGCTGCTAAACACTTGTCCGCATTTCGGCAAAAGACAACCGTTTACTGGCCGGGAAGGGCCTGGGCAGGATAGGAGCGGTCAGGAGAGACCGCAGTAGCGTTCTTGAGCTCGGCATCGGTGTAGGCCGGGTAAGCAATCTGCTTGTGGTCGGTGACGGCAATGGTGGTGAAGCCCTTGTCGTCGCCAAACTGGCCGCTCCAGCCGGAGCTGACCTGGAAGGTGCCGCAGCCGGTCGGGTTGACGGTGGCGCGGTTGGCGGGGTTACCGCTGACGGTGTAGCTGCAGTCGGTGTCGTCGCCGCTGCCGGTCGAGATCTTGTAAGACCAGGTGGCCTGGGTGTTGTCCGAGTTCTCGGTCAGGGTGACGCCCTTGAGGGTCCACTGGGCACCGTCGGCGGCGGCCATGGAGACAGCGGAAGCACGCTTGGCTGGTGCGGCGGCGGCGAGGCCGGCGATGAAGGCGGTGGTGAAGATGGCGGAGAACTGCATTTTGATTGTTTTGTTTGGTGAGTTGGGAGTGTGGGTGGTACTAGATATTGGTTGGAGAAGCGAGTGAGTTTGATTGAATTAGTAGTAAATGTGATTGATTATCTATCCTCTCGGTGATGATGATGATGATGAAGATTCAGCAGCAAAGGTGAACGGGGAGCATGCTTATATACATTTCAAGAGGGCATTTCACGATGTCCATGCACGCAGTCAGAGTTGTTTTCTGCCGAGACTGACAATCATCATACCCCGTTGGAATGCAAGGGATCCGAGTGCCCGTTGAGGAACTGATCCTCGAACTAACGTCGCGAGTCTGGGAATCATTCACCACGCCAAGGCCAAGGGACCTTGTATTCACGAGGGCTGGGACGTCAGGATGTTCCTTTTCTTGGGCCGATCGACAGCTTGGCTCGTGTTGCTTGTCGACAGTGCGGCGTCCCGGCTACACGATGCGATGAATGATGCTTTAGTGCAACTTTAGCTCGTGGGGAAACGAGCCAGGGTGGAGGTCCGGTGGACAGAGTTGACGCCTCGAGGCCGAGCGAATGGGTCGATGATCAACCCCGGATCTTACCTACTTACCTCTTCGGGCAACGGATCTATTTTTGTGACGCACAAGGAGGGCAGGACTGGACAGGAATAGGATGACTCGTCACAAGACATTGCTCGGACTGGTCGCAGCCGTCGGATCGCGCCTGGAGGGCGTTTATATCGTCGTCACCACCCTGGCGTGGACTTTGGACATGTCCAGTATACCACAGACCTCGCTGTCTTTGAACCTCCCGAGGCAAAACGCAAGTCTTTTGTCGCAAAGAACTGCTCTTTAGAGCGGCCGCGCTCCCCACCACGGTGAGCCTTTGAGCAATGTCACCATCGTCACTGTCGGATTTTGTACTGCAGATAGGTAGACTTTCAGCAACACGAACCTCCAACAGCCGCTACCCGCAGCGCTTCCCGAAAGGGTTCTCCTGTTGCTCCACTCGAAACCATCAGCCAAGCATCGTGGGCCCTTCCACGCTCCTGAGGGTACCTGCATCATTCACCCCAAGTCCTACGTCGAGCTGGCTAAATGACTTCTCGGCAAACCGTCCCAAGATGACAATTATGCAGCGCCGCTCTTGGCTAAACACAACTCGTTTCGCAGCAGAGTTGTCCTCGGCGCGTGGACAGCCAGCTACCTCCTCTCGTGCACGCCGAGTCGTCGACTAGCCCTGCCTTGCCTTGCGCGGCCTCGCCACCTCGGTCCCGATCACAAAGCTGCCTTGTACTTCATCTGTCATGCATAATACATGCGTATCCGTATCACCATGACGATGCTGCCCGTCGCTTTACCTGCTCGAACCAGGCCACTTTGATTCCTGACCGCCACCGTTCAATGGAGCAGCCGCCGAACATGGGTAGCTCCGCAATCAAAAAGGAGCATCTGAACCTGGGTCGATCGGGTGACTGCGGGTCTGATAGGTACCTAGGTAGTTAGCAACGGGTTAATTGGCAGAAGCGCCCTCGAAGTTCCCCCAGCCGGATCACATCAAAACTCACAAACAAACAAAAGTAAAAGGCAAAAGACGTGAATTTTGGCCGAGGGGCTGTTTTGGACGGCAATGAGTATCATCATCATCATCATCATCACCACCATCCCAACTGGTTTTGATTGTGCAGAGGCCGTTCCGAACCCAAGTCGGCCGGGGCCGATGCGGAGGAAAGGCCACGCTCACAAAGAAAACCCTGGCCGCAGGCTGCCTTTTTGGATGGTGATGTAGCTTTTCCCACTGCGTTTGTTGACTGTGCGAAAGCGTCGTGGGTCCCAGCTGGATCAATCTCGAACAGAAGTCAAATGTTGTTGTTTCCTGGATGCGGCTGTCAAAAGTTGGTTGACCACCACGGGCTTCGGTTGGCTTTGCTGCCAGCCTCTGCAGGCCTGATGTTTACTGCAGCATGCCCTGTCGTCGTGCTGGTAAGGTCCATGGAGCAGCGGACGTTGCTTCTGCCCCTAGCTCCAGCTACTGCTCCTACTCTGGGATGGGCATAACGGCCTCGATATCAAAAGACGTTTGGGATTCTTCTTTCTGGCTGCTGTGGCCAGTGTTCCGTCGAAGCTTACTGATCTCAAACAGCCCATCCCCCCCCCAACAAGAACCGTCCCTTTGATTCTACGGGACATTTTTTATATCGCCGAGCTACGCAGCGAATGTTGGCTACCGTACCAGCCATCACGAGGTAAAGTCAATCACTCAAGAACGGAGTCAGAGCTTGGATCTGCCTGTACGGAATTTTCATTCAAAGGTAGTGTACGCTCAAGTGAAGAAGCGGACGCTTGTGGTAATCCATCATGTGTAACCCTTCAAGTGTAGAGCACAGAGCAGACGTTCCAATCCGGTCTATCCGACCCTTTACAATGCAGCAGCGAGGCCAGCAACACCGACAACAACACCGACCATAGCTCCCAGTCCGGCAGTTGGTCTGACACCCGCGTTGTGCGTGCTCGCAGTCGCACCGGCACCGCCCGAACCACCATTTCCACCAGCTGTCGTCGCCCCCGTCGGCTTCGCAGCACCTGGTCCCGTCGAGTTTGCCAGCGAGCTGATTTCTGACGCAATCATAGAGGAGAACTGTGGGTCGGGTGTTCCGGCAGCCGCCTTCTGCAGACTGTATGCCTGGTTCACGACGGAGCTGAGCTGAGCCCGGCCGCCCTCCGGCACGGCCGTGATGCCGGGTAGGATGCCGGTGAGGAGTGCTTCGGGAAACTCGGCGACGTTGGTCGGGAGGTTGGTCGACCCCGAAGCACCGCCGTCGGCGGCGCTGCCAGCCACTTCGTAGTCCTTGGAGACGGTGGGGTCGTTGAGGACGCTGGCGAGGTAGGTCGCGGCTGGGCCGTTGAAGCCTTCGGCTCTGTAGATGCAGTCCGTGCCGGCGTTGACCGGGTCGTCGCAGTTTCCTAGCTTCAGAGAGGGAGTGGCGGAGGCAGATGCCTGTGGGGCAGCAAAAGCCGCGGGAAGGAGGGCGAGAATGGTAGCGAAAGACTTCATTGCGATTGGTATCGTGATTGTTTCTTTAGCAACTGCTCGAGTGTGCAATGTTGTCGTGTGGGAAGTAAGGCTTATTGTGGGAAGAATGGAAGTGAACGCGTGAGGTGCGGGAAGGGAAGCTTGTGCAGAGGCGCTGAGCTCGAGCTTTATGAGAGAAGCAATGCTGAGTAGAAGCCCAAGTTCCGGAAAGCGGTATGACTGGTCGTCCGGCGCACTTGCTCGGTCGACACAGACTCAGGCAAAGCTCTAATTAAAGCTGAAAAGGTGACAGGCGGCTCCACAAAACGGGCCTCGAAAACGGTCTTGTTGGTGTGAAAGTCAAGCGGAGACTGTCAAAACGCCGGCGCAGCAGTACTACACTGAATTCAAAGACACGGGCAAGAACGATGGTGAAAAGTAAGTAAGAGATGATCAAGAAACAAGAGAACCGTCTTGGGGAGAGACGAGAAGGAGCCGCCTAGTTTTGTGTATGTAGCACTGGCAAGTCCCTCCAGTTCACGATATTGGCGCCCCCCCCCCCCCGGCCCTGGTTACAAGCAACCGTGCAGCTTATTTTCGACCCTACACATTCGTCACGCTCCCGCTTGAAAAGTCGCGTGTACACTACCAGTCACAGACTTCGCAGCACATGTGGTGGCTGAGGCTCTCTCTCGCCTTTTTGCTTCCGCAGCCCGTAGCGTCGCATCCCCTACCAAGGGGGTTCCCTGATGCAAGCCCAAAAATTGACTCGCGCGTGGGTTCCCGCCCCCTTTTGTCCTTTTTTTTTTTTTTTGGTTGGCCAATCACGCGAGGGAGAGTCGGAAAGACAAGCCTCAGGGCTGAGTCGTTAGCGGCGGGGCTAGGGAGAAGGTGGTGACCGGTGGGCTTGTCAGCAGCGCGAGTCGGATGTGTTTTTGTCGCTTGGGGTTTGGGGCGTGGTTTTTAAGCTGCACGGCGTGCGGCGGTTTTGTGTGCCCGGGCGGTTATTTGACGCGCTGACGGTGCTTCGTACATGGAAGCAGACGCAGATGGCGAACCGTCTCATCGAGCAGTCGATCTGTCTCGAAAATGCACACCGCAGTCAATCCACGTGGAAGGGAAAGGTTTCACGGGCCGCAGCCTACCCTTTGCGCTGTCGGGTCTTTTCTACGATGGCGTCGAGGATGCGACTCTAGGCAGGAAGACGGTGAACTGTGGACTCTCAGGGCTTGTTTCAGATTTCGATTTTGATTTCTTTGTGATTAGCTGTTCGGCCATCGCCGAAAGTAACCCAAGGTGATTCTATCAACCTATTTTTGAATCCCCATATTCTGGTGTCTGATATGGCTTAAATCTTTGGTCGTATGCCTGGATGTTGTATGGCCGAACCTCGGACATTTGAATCGGTTTCCATGTCTTCCGACTCCGCAAGTCCCGGGTGACTCTTCATGCGAGCAAAATGTGTCGCGGTGCCCCGTCTGCTGATTTCAAGGCCGTGTGGCGACGCCGCGCTCTCGCCGTCCGAAGCAAATATCCGCCTCCGTGATTTGTGTCCCGGGAACGCCATCCAAAATATACAAATCCATGCCAAATCCGTATACGTACAGCCCAGCCATCTCCAATCACTGCGTGACCATGAACCACAGCCCACTCGCAACCATCACAAAGCTGATAATGGTCAAGATAGCCGCACCCGCCTTATCAGCCGTCGTGATCGGCTGAAAGTTCATCGGCGTCGGCGCCTCGCCATGATTTCCAGCTCCAGGCTGACTCGCACTCGTACCGCCCGTGTTCTGCGTCAACGGAAGCCCGCCCGTGCCGTTCCCCCCTGACGAGCTGGTTCCACCCTGTGCTTGCGGCAGGTACATCAGGTTGTTCTGAAACACGCTCAGTGCGCTCATCTGCTCGCCCAAGCCCGAGAACCCATCCCAGCTCTCCTGATACCAGCGGCGTCCGCACCAGTTGTTACCCGTCCCGGGCGTAGCTTTGGACAGGCCGACGGGCGTGTTGCATTCGGCGCCGCAGCCGGGGGCTTTGCCCGTGCACTGTTTCGAGGCGCCGGCGGCAGAGGCGACGAGGATCTTTTGAACTTGGTCGTGGATTGAGGGGACGAGTTGGCCGGCGATGGCCATCCAGCGGATGGTATATGCTTTGAAGGAAGGTTCGTCGTTGTTGCCGGCTTGTGGGGTTTGGAATTCGTCGGCGCTGTCGGTGAGGATGTTGCCTTTGCCGAGTTCGGATTGTTGATCTTTGACGCCGGGACCGAGGCTGCTGGCCGAGTAGATGCTGTTCATGCCTTTCATCAAGCCCTCGACACGCTGAGTCCATTTCTGGTCGCCTGTCTGTAATGAATGATTAGATTGGGTCGAACTCACGTCTCGGGCTCAACTTACGTGGTTTGCCATCATCGCGGCGCCCATGATCATCTGGCCAAAGTTGTATGTGAATTCGACCACATTGACGCCGGCCTTGCACTTGTCCTCCGGGATACCATCGTAGACGTGAAGCGCATCAGGTGCGTCGCCCTGCTTCGGTCCAATCAAGCCTTGTCCTTCCGCCCAGGTCCAGATCTTGTCGGCCCAGTCGGCGTATGTCGAATTGCCGGTGAAACGTGCCAGCCTGGCTGACAACTGGAAGAGACCACCGTTTGCAGGCATGTTCTTGTAGTTGTAACCCTTGTTCCACTGGTAGATCTGCCACTTCAATCCTCCGTCGCACACATCATCGTGCCACCTTCCCGTCTGGACGTTGAACACGGCCTGAGCCAGACCGAGCCATGAAAGACCGGTATCTTGATCCGGGGGAGGAAAGTTGTACTCTGCAGCGTCCATCGCGGCGAATGCCCAGAAAGCTTGATCGTCGTTACCCTCGGCGTTGGCCTCGCGCTTGGGCTGCAGGTAGTCGTTGTCTTTGCTGGAGAACTGGATGGCTTCCTTGACGAGATTGTTGTACGAGTCGTTGCCCGTCAAATGCCAATGCTGGATCAACTGTCCCAGCATGCCACCTATCTGCCACCAGTAGTAGATGTCTGGGTTCAGAGCGTAACCGGGCGATGCACCGGGCGCATTCCCACCGTAGAAGGTCAACATGTTCTCCTTGGCTTGATTGGCGGCATTGATGAGCTCGTCTCGACTCGGATTGTCGCTGATCGATATTGCCGTGGCGCCGGCAATCAAGCTGGCAGACCATGCCGCCAGCGTTGATAACCTTGTGAAATGCATATTGCGGGTGTGTATGAAGGAGGGATGCCCGGAGAGGCGAGGAGATGAGGTCGTTTGTTTGTTTGGAGACTATCCCCGGTCGAGTTCAACGGCGAGGGCGAATCTGACGAGCGGGGTTGGTTTGGTCCGGTGACGCCAACATGTGCGTCACGAGGGGGTACAGAGGCAGGTAAAATGGAAATAGAGAATTAGGCGGTCGAATCTGAATGTCTAATATCACAGTATGGTGGGTCGTAGCGAGGGAAAACGGACAATAGTATGGAGCGGAATGGAAGTTGGCCGGGGTATCGTGTGTATCGTGTCAAACGAGTGTTCAGCGGTCAGTGAAGAAGAAGAAGAAGAAGAAGAAGTGTCAAGCAGCAGCGACAAGTCTCGAAAAGAGAAGACAAGAACAGGGGGGAGAGGAAAAGAAAGCCAAGCAGAAGAGCCCATGGAGAGGACAAAATACGAATGTCAGAGGAGGCGCCGAGATGCGATGGCGCTGGGCAGGCCGTAAAGAGGAGCAGCTGAGCAGTAGACCGCGGGCGGCACTGCCACGCTCACACTGTACGACGTGTGAGCAGTGAGCAGGCAGTACATAAGAGACCGTCAGACAAGTGTCACCAAGACGTTTTGTAGGCTGAGCATCGCCAAGTCGCAGGCGGTCGAATGAAGACGGCCGCCAAGTTGCAGCCAAGCGAGTCTGGAATTCGCCTCGCTGCTGCTTCCGGCGAGCTTCTGCTTGCTGCCCAGACGACGGCCGCGTCAAGCTCATTTCGTCGTCATGCATGGACGCCAAAGTGAGAGTTGTGCATCTCTGCACATGGGGCATGCGGGGAACTATATCTACGCAAGAACGGCGTCGAGATGAAGTCGTGGGGATGGATTTTGGCGTGTGGAGGATCGGCCAGAAATGTGGGCCAACCGGCTGAAATCCGACCGGCGTGCCAAAAATAGATGAACATGGTCAATCCTTACTTATCCTTGTACTGTCCAAATTGCCGTTTTTGCGACACTTCGATTTCGCTTACTGTGTAACATCGAACGCCTTGTACCGAAGTCGGGCAGGGTTTCCGACGTTTTACCTTCTGCCGCTGCGACCTTGGTATGACATGTAGACAGCAACCGCTACAGCTTCGGATGATCGCTTTGTATTGTCAATCTCTTCATACTTTTGACTGCCGAAGATTCGGCATATGTCCACATGTTGTCAAAACATGCCAATACTATACACCTGTCAACAGCATATACTTCGTGATCGCGTCCATCCTCTCGCTAGTCAGCTTCAAGCTCATCTTCAGCAACTCACTCGCCACCTCCGAGTCTTTCGACTGCAACTCCTCCCACGCATGGTGCTTCAGGACCCACGTCACGCTGTCGCGTTCTGCCACCGTCGTGCTAGTTCGCCCTGTGCCGCTGAAGAATGGTAGCTCGCCGCAGGTCGCACCCGCCACAATCACCTCGCTGAACGAGCCCTGTGGCAACCTGTACTTGGCTTTCAGCATCCCCACCTGCACAAGATAGAATCCTTCGGCCGTGTCTTCCTGCTCGTAGAGTGTGTCGCCCGCAGTCCATTCCTCGCGCACCAGAAACGGGACAAGACGCTGCCAAAAATCTTCGTCTTGATGTGATAGCAGGCTGAAAGTCTGCATGATGAGCTGCAAAGGCTGCTTGTACCGATTCCACTTCTTTTGCACCAACGGATCCTGCTGTTCCATGAGCGTCGCTGTCGCCACCCGGCTCATCTGACCGTGCCGAGGTGAATTGAAGCATGTCTCGCTAGGGAATGGGGATGGTCGGGTTTCTGCTTTCGGGATATCTGAGCCAAGGTTAGTACATGATCAGGACAAAACACCAGTGAGAGAACGTACCAAGATGTTGGTGGACAGAATCGGCGTGCTGCATCAGTACATCTCTGCGCTGGTAGAATGTCTTCAGCATCTCGTTCTCACAAAACTCCAAGGCCGGATTGAGGGCATCGAAGAAGCGAATCTCGTCATCTTCCGCCATGAGACCGACGTTGACGAGGTTCTTGCCAACAGCACTATCCAGGCTGAATCCGCACATGACCATCTTGACGTCTTTTCTGTTGACGATGCGATTGATCCTGGTAAATGCTTCCGCCGCTGAAAAGTCCACGCCGCCCACCTTCGACAAATCCAGGACAAGAAATGAAATTGGTTGCTCTCTGAAGCGTTCCTCGTCCAGGATCCTCCGAATCTCGTTCTCCACTCCAACTATCGTGCCAAAGAAGAGGAAACCAGCGAGTCGCATGACGTAGATTTGTCTTCCAACCTCCTGCAGATAGTGACGCTGGATTGGATGCCTTCGTACCATGGAATTTGCAACACCGCCAGATATCGTGCTTCGTATGGCAGAGATCTGGGATGTCTGAAGGACGAAGCTCACGCAGGCAAGGACAATACCCACGCCAATGCCGACAACAAAGTCGTGGGTGCCCATGACCAGAACAATGATGATGATGGTCAAATATTCGAGCCTGCCCGCCTTTCCCCACGTGTCGACAAGCGCTTCTCGCAGAAGATCGATGCCGAGGAAAAAGATGAGTGCTCCCACGACCATGATCGGAATGTAGCCAACTATTACAGGCCCGATGAGAAGGATCCCAACAGTCGCAGCGGCGAGCAGAACCCCCGCTGCACGGCTGTCACCCCCGCCTCTAATGAAAAGCACAGTGTTCGTGTAAACAAGATAGTTTTGAATGCTGCCAACAAGGCCGGACAGGGCGTTCGAGTAGCCGTGTGCGCGAAGCTCGCGGTCCAGGTCCAAGTTGTCTTCGCCAGTCGTCAACGCCAGGGCAGGTACATTGATCGGCACATGCAGTAAACCAAAGAACGTCAAAGCTAGCATAGCAGGAATGGTAGATGCAAGTGCACTCCAGTCCACAGCTCCAAAATCGTAAAGCGTGTAGAAGTGCCACCACGGCTGTCCAGCTTCTGGAGCCTCAAACACCCAACCTTTCCCTCGTAGGTCTTCGACGCTCAGCTCCGGGACGGCTGTGACGATGATGTAGAATACAACGATGATGGAGATGAAATACGCCGCATCGGTGTATGCGTACTTGATCCAGCGCTTGGAAACAAGCAAGACAGTTGCCAATGCTAGCGGGACCGTCCACAGAGCGATCGTGTCTGCTTCGAACAGCTTTTGGAGTGTTGCTAGGTTGTACTCCAGGTTGCCCTCAATTCGAGCACTGACTTCAATTCCCGTGACGACCAGAAAGAATCCAACGCCTCCGATACAGCCGATCAGGATGTGTCGTGGAAAGAAGCCGATGAGAGCTCCCAGCTTCAAACTGCCGAGAAAGTAAAATGCCAATCCTGTAATGATCGAGCTGACCGAGTAGGCTAGTATGGTAGTTGCGAGAACCTCACGCGGCTTGTCCTCACCTACTTGGTCCATGATTGCAAAGGCCATGTTGTGAAAAAAGGGAACCACCTCGATCATCTCGGAACCGATGCCTCCACGAAAGACGCTGCCTCCGAGGCTGCAGACAAGCTGCGAGACGATGCAGCTGACGTAGAACATGGAGATACCATCAGAACCAAGGCCCTGAAACAGCGGCACGCCAAGAGGGAACAGGATCATGCCATATGACAGAGCGTCGAGGACGTTGAGCAACAATCCGAGGATGACTGCTGGAACAGCGCGGACTGGAGTCATTCCGGCCTCCAGTATGGCTCCACGATCCCAAGACTTCGGATGTGTTGTAACGTAGAAAGCACGTTGAGCGTGCCATCTCCCTCGCGCGATAGTGCTGGTGATCTTCTGGGAAAATCCAAGCCGTCGCGCCTTTTGACTCTCTGGGTCTCGATCACCACCCACGTAGTTCTTGAGCAAGGGCGTTCGTTCATGGGGTTGTGATATTATTCCAGGGCCAATTTCGACGGCGGCCAATTGATCATCGTCGTCCTCCTCTTCTGAGCCTGGCAAATCCCTCGAACGAGCTGGTATCAGCATGTTGGCCGCTTCCTCGTTCTCAGCGGGCTCGCCTGGTGGTGATTGTCCTGCGGGTGTTGTGGGTTCTGAAACCTCTTGTATTGCTTCCGGTCGCATACGATCTCTCGAGCTCTGAGTGTGTAAACCACTCAACGAACGCTGACGATCCAGACCGAATGGCTCAGAGACGGCGAACTGGAAAGTAGAATCATTGCTGCGGCGTCGGGGTCCTGGGCTGGAAGATTTTGCTGAGCCTTCTTCGATTGCCCGATTCGCTAATTCGGCAGTATCATCTCGTATATTATGGATGGTTTGCTGAGGCGTGTCGCCGGCCGTACCTGGGACCTGTCAGCATGAGAAGAGGGCGTTCAGCGTATTTTCATACTGTTCAAAGAGTGGACTGCTCGATGGACGAAGGACCTGACCGGGGTCTGTTGGCTGAGCGGGCTGTAAGAGCCAGCAATCGAGATGGAAGCAGCCCTACTCCTCAGAGAAGCAGAGGCACGCGAGGGGCGAATATCAATGCTGTTCGAATCAGGACCGTAGCTTCCGGGTCCGGTTCTGCTGCTAGAGGAAACGCTATCGGCATCAGACGAGAAGGCGTGCTGGAGGAGGCCGGCTGATGCACGAGGAGAAGCCATGCCGAACGGCTTCGCAGCGATGGCGACCGCTGGGTAACTCTCCGCAGATGCGGTCTGATCACCTCATAGTTTGTGAAGGGTGCGTCAGGCGTCAGGTAGGTCGATGGGACAAGGGTCGAGGCACGTCGGTCCGGCCCACTGCGAGAAAATTCGCGCAGCGCATATACGAATTGCGAGAACAAGCAGGAAGTATGATTTGGGGTCACGAAGCAACTCAGATATCCACCAGGAAAGACGAGGGACGGAGTTGAGGAGAGAGAATAGTAGTGACAGCGCTGGGAGTCCGAAGCTTGGTCGCCGGCTCAAGCTTGGATTATTAGAGCTGGATGGAAAACAATGTCGGCGGGCCAAAAGCCGTCATGCCTCCCCGCCATTCTGCGGGCGAACCATGCGAGCTGTTGTCAGTGGAGCCTCGAATTTTTTTTGGCGCAGAAGAGAACATTGCGACACGCAAGCAGAGTGGGCATGTTGATCAGTGCAGACGCAGTGTTCGAAGAGGAGCAAGAATTCATACTTATGAGCGCGCTAAACACGCTTATTCGAGCGATGTCTTCGTTGCACACCACCTGTCTGAGGTCATCTGCATGATGTCCAATCAAGGCGCTTTTCCCTCGCCACCGGTTACTTTCCCCTAGCCACGTGTGGCCATAACGCTCAGTCTCCGAAATCCGAACTTAGCCACATACCTCGGTGACTTGATTGAGGCCAGAGATTCCACAAGCAATCGTTGCACCGGTTCTACTTGTCACGCAGACTCAAATTGCGAGTCGGTTTTGGTTCGAGCTTTATTTACTAGGGCTCATCTCTCAACCTTCAATGCCGATGCTAGGACCGTTTTGTGGTGTGCCGAAGGCCAACGCTTACTTTTCGAGGCCGAATGGGCAATGAATGACCTTGGACTTCGAAGCTGACAGTCATGTCTGAGAACACTTGAGACTATGCAGACTCGACGCAGAGTAATTCAAATAACCTTTCGAACATTCGTTGGGAGGTGATGGTCAAAACGTCTCGACCAAATTGTATGCATCAGGATACCAAGTGCAAGGCCATTTCGAACTGGACTGACGGAAACGACTTTTCATCAACAGCATGGAATATCTCAGTTCCACTCAACGCGAGCGTCGAACACCTTTCAGGCTTCAAAGGCGCAGAACGGCACATGTGTTTTCACACCAAGGATAGATGTATATATGTACGGCGATGTACAGGGCGAACTCAAATGCGGGCCGAATGTGAGGTTTGTTGCTCGAGAGTGAACAATGACTGTGTCGTGTCTTGTCTTACCAAACATATTTCGAAGCCTAACAACCTTTCAATTTGTGCGCACATAGCATGCAAAGTGTGTCTAGTCTTCCCGCTGCAGCCGACGCTTCGTACGTGACGTGGCATAATCAGCGTCTAGTTGATTCTGTGAGGCGGACGGCCGCCGGGCAGGCTGCGGCATCTGACCCGAAACGGATCGTACCGACGCTTGAGGCTCCCCTTGCATACGCGGGTAGGGATCAGAGAAACGATCTGGACCTCCCACCGAAATATTCTCTTGCACCCCCGCGAGCGGATCTGTTGCCTGCGTTTGCATTGACTGAGGGTCGTACAGGTTCTCCACAGAGGTAGCCAGAGATGTGGGGAACAACAGGTAATCACCCGTATCTGCTGTGTATCCGCCACCTGCAGTTCTCATTGGAAACCCGTCGGGAGGTCCGTAGTTGCTGAAAATGTAACCATAGACAGGATCCGGGTACATGCCGAAAGCGTCGGAGGAATACCTCGTATCAGTGATGGGGTAGTTGATCATCTCAAATTGTGGGTCATCGATAGTCGGTGCCTGGCCGCCGGCTTGATATGACGATGGATACTGCGCAGTATTACTGCTGACACGGTTCTGGGACTCCGAGGGTCTTGTTCCGGCTTGCTTTTCTGACGGCAGCGGTACATCAGACACATCGAAATGTAGCCGCTGGCCGATACGAAGAAACGTGGTAGCAGCGAGTTTCCATGCTCTTTCAGCCCCCTCATTTGGTTCTTGCGAAAGGACATGCAGCCATGTCAGACCCCGTTTAGCTTCTCGAATCAAGGTTGGCATCTTTTCTTTCCCAACATGACGACCTTCGTAGAACAAGGCGATGGTCAGCACTGTTACGGCGGATAGGACGTGATGTATCATCGGTCTCCATGGCTCAGCTAGTGAGTCAGTGGTTAGACGCAAGTCTGCGGGCAATAAATTTATGATGTTCGTCGCCGACTCGATGCAGATCGTAGCACTGCTACAGTACAACTCCTGGCTGGCTTTGGACTCCGAGACGGCTTTCTCTGGGAGCTCACAGAGGCAAGGTCGATTTGTGAGTATCCTGGCGCTGTAGAAGAGAAGGGCGAGGTGGTTCCGATTTGCTTGCCACTGAGTGCTCTGTACTGTCTTGAAATCAAGAGCAGTGGGAACTTCCGAGTGCCATTGGTCAAGCCTTTGGTTGTATACATCAATGCCGGCTTGTACCTGAGACCACAGTATGTGAACTGTGGCTGGCAGATACAGAGCTTCGAGCACCTTGTGGACGATATGGTATAACCTAGTGCGGAAGACGAAGTAGAGAGAATCGGAAAGCTCAACGTCGCGTAAAGGTTCGGCCCGGCTCCCACTTATCGGCTCAAGGGTTATGGCAGGAGCGTCGGTGGAGATGTCTGGGGGCATGTGCGCAGAGGTCACCATGCGGCCGTCTCGGTATGATTTATGACCAAAGCGTGCCATGTTGACACTGGAACTGCTGGCGCTAAAAGGGTCGTAGGCCTTCTCATCATAAGGTACCGGAAGAGGGGTGCTGAAACCCCGATATTGTATTGAAGGGGGACGACCGGTCATGATCGAGAGCATGATTTCTAGTCCATATACAGCCCACCATAAGCGGTAGCGAGCCTCCTTCGAAGATTCGGTCAACTCGTCACTCTTGATCTCGACCTGTAGTCCCAGTGCGACACAGGACCTGACTGCGTGACCGCAAAGGAACCAGGCTTTGTTCAGATGGTTTGTTATCGCTAGGTAATAAGATGCCAGCGCATAGATCTGGATCTGTTGGAGGTCTGGTACGTGAAGCATGTGAGAATTTGTCAGACCCAGGTGAGCAGCTCTGGCAAAGAAAATCTCATGCTTATTCTCGCGGGCAATGTTGTTTTCCGTAAAGTTGAGATATCTGCAACCGATCGCAAAGACGAGGTTCATGATAGCTCGCCAACGATGGTTGGGCTTGGACGATGTCTCAAAATTGCCGTTGTAAGCAAGGTTGAGCTGTTTCTCAAAGTTCAGCTTTGGAAGGATGGGATGCGAGGGATAAACAGACTTGAAGAATGCATCCTTGAGAGTTTGCGCCGTCTGAGGTGCCGGGACTTCGTACAGCTTTAGACTGGGATCGTCGAGCGCGGGTAAGGGGGTGTGATTGACTTGGTAGGTCATTGAAGAAACGCGAGGATCTGCTCGTTGAACACGCTCAGGAGACTGAGGCTGTTCCAGGTTGGCCGCGACGTCGTTTTCTCTTTTGTTCAAGTCCCTTTGCCAGTCCATTTCCGATGCTTTGCCATGATATCCAGCTGCTTGGGTCTCGGCATCTCGTGTAACGTCTTCCAACACGGAATCAACATCGTCAATCGACCCATCGCTTGCTGATCTTGCGTGCTCTCCAGCAATCGGCTCTCGGCTTTCCCGGACTAGCCCGCGACTCGAAGCTCTCAGCGACTCATCCTCAGCATCAGAGGCGCTCAGCCTTGCTCTTTGAAAGCGTGACCAGACTGAAGGCTCAATGGTGGGGGCAGATTCTGTAAACAGGGCTTCGTAAAAAGCAATCTTGTGTTCCATCTCCTCTTGATTCCTTTTTGCGCGATCTCGTTTGCCATCGGCATAGACGCATGTAATGTTGAATTGCCTGCAATGCTTGCAGGTGGGCCTCTCCCCGCTGCACTTCGTCTTGCGTGTCCTGCATGGTTCGCACGCATGGTTCGTCCGATCAATCTTGAATGCTTCGCGGGGTTGTGTTTCGCTTCCGACGCGGTCTTCAGAATGAAGCCGTGGGATTGCGATCTTGGAAGACACAGGCGTTGCTGTCGAAGGCGAGGAAGTGCTTTGCGTATCGTAAGTGCTGGGCGAAATTTCGGTGCCTTTGTGTCTTTGGTGGTCAGTCATGGTGAAAGCCCACAGAAGTCGTAGAGACTGGGGTCGGTAGTGGGCCGGCTCGGGAGCGCGACTCGCCCTAGTGCCCTCGCTTCGCCAGTGTCTGCTGATTAGCTTGAATTGGAGTCAGACTTGACCCTACGGACCCGAGCTCCGCATCATCTGGCCAGGAAATATCAGTAATGAGGGGCTAGAAGGTGGCATGAAGTGCCACAATGACCAAAAACTAGCCATCAATGATCCCCAAGGAGTGTCAGCATGGATTTGAGCAGCAATGGCGTCGTTTGGACTAAGTAGATCTGTGACGTTGCCTGGACGCTCAGCTCAACGGGGTTTGGCTTGGTCAAACGCGGATGATCCTGGCTTATGGCGTGCAAGTGCCGGGACGTACGTGTCGTTCAGATCCGGTATTGATGGGTACCTCTGGGGAAAACGGCAACCTGCTTCAGGGACCAGGGCTCGTCTTGTTACGTATAAGAGCCAGAACGCTCGAAGCCATCTATCCTGTCTCGAACTGTTGTCGGATTGATCTAGATGGCTTACGAGCCCAGGATTCGAATCAAGAGGTGTCTCATCGATGATGGTCGCCTTTTTCACAGAGCACCACCCGGAACGGAAGCTAACATGGGCGCCGGAGGCTCCCTTCGAATCGCTTTGATTGGGCGACGGAGGCATGCCCGTCGGTCGCGAACATTGTCTTGAATAACAAGTGCTCGAAAACAAATAGCTGAAGCAAGAAAAGGCACTATGGTTGGGGGATGTAGTCTGACATGAAGAGCACGCTGAATGCCCTGGCCATTGCTGCTTGTTGAGCATGCCTAAGTTCCTATCGAGGTACTCAGCAGTCAACCGGTGGCATCGCGATGAAGTCGAAAGTTGTGTGCGATTTCTGGGGTACATGCCGTAGAGCGACGAATGGGCGGCCATTCGCTTCGGAGGTTGTCCGGTGGCGTGAGCCGCTCACGGACCCGCGCTGCCAGCACAGACAGGTCATAGAGAGAGGGCATTGATGGGCAGATTACCAACGGATCTGCTTAGGTCATCGTGGTTGTTGAACTTGCCTAACAACCAGTGAAAGGCAGTAAGTAATTGAGGACTTGGCTGAGCTCGAAATTCGCGCGATGATGCCACTCATGCAAGAGCAGAACGGAATACTTGATCCTGAAGAGTGCGAGCACCAGGCTAAATGCACGCGACCTTCACGATAGCATCAGTATCGCACTGTCGACTTTTCGACGCTACCACGAAGTCTCTCAGCCCTGCCCGAAACCTCATCGTGACGTCGATCAACGTGGGTGAGCAAAAAGTGCGGCGCGCGTGCGGACAAGAATACCTCTGGATGTTCCTATCAACGGCTCAATTATAGAGTCGGGACGAAGCCTTAGAGAAACTGTTAGTCTGAGGTTGTCTAGGCATCCACAATAGTAACCATCAGGGCAGATATATAGAGTAGAAGCTCAAGTACTTGCGCAGCGACTTTTGCTCAATCTGACTGCCTTGCAAGTCAGATCGGAACACAAACATGTCTCCAACCCACGGGACACGGTAGTGCCAGTTCGCGATCCGACATGATCATGGACAGGGCGAGTCGCTGATCGTCCGCACTCAGCTCAGTCGCGTAGAGCAGTATCGGCGCAACTTCCCAATCTGAAGCCTCGACCAAACAACGGCAGCGCAAAGTAATCAAAATAACGAGCCCACCAAACAGCCGGAGAACTGCTTTCGCAAGCATTCGTCAGGAGCCTCAGGACAAGTCAAGCTGCTCAGCGAGGCAAGGACCTCGAGATGCCAGGTCGTCCAGCGGGATCCAGGAACCATCGACCAGAAACATATGCGACGGCCTGTAATTGGCCCGAGCGACAGAAACGTAGAGTGTCCATGAGAAGCATCCCGTTCAATCCTGCGACCAAGGCTGGTGAGAGTGACAGGTCGGGCTGCAATTGGCTGCGCAAGGGAACATGCGGACCATGTGGCTTCGAATTGCAGGGTGCAGCGTGTGCAACGTGTTGCCTTTTGGTCGATCCGCACAACCGCAGTTTCCACCACCACATGAAGCACTGCACCGCATGGGACCGGATTGTACATACCCTTGGACCCCGGCACGATCGGAATCTCTTCGTCGTTTGCCCATCAACCCAGATGGGCTCGGGGTGGAAGGGTCGAGTTTGGCATGGATGATGAGATGATCGTCGGTTTCACCCGTGTCAGCCTCGTGAACACCAAACACGCATCACGAGCCGTAGGACTTCCCGAACTCGTGGCCACGACTTCATCTTGACTATGGCACCGACGTCTTCGTTTCCATATCGACTGCCCGGCCGCTACATCCTGGCTTCCGCCCTGGTGTAACCTTGGAGGCACAGCTATGTTCATCAACCAATCATTCCTCATATACAGCATCTTCCTCGATTGTGGCTTCTGAAGATGCATCGTTGACAAATTCAAGCCGCACTTCGCCTCGTAGTACTTTAGATGACGACACCGGCAAGCCATTTCTTCATCCAGCCCGCTTCGTCTGCAACTATGATGATGCTGACTCGCAGGCTCGTCCTTCTCCGTTGTAGCATCGCCCCGTTTGGACCGTTTCGGTTGTGCTGGATGCTCACTTGCTGCTTACCTGCCGCGTGCGATAGCGCACTGCCGTGGTTCACGTGGATCCACCGTCTTGCCTAGACGGCGCGAAACCATCCCTCGTGAAGCAACTTCCCTATGGGGCATTGCTAGCTTGTGCAGATGTGCTTTGAGCCAACGAGTTGCTGGCAAGTATCAGGAACTCGGGGCGGAGCAAAGCCTGGCAATCCATGGCAAGCGCTAGATCCGTTTTCCCCGATCATCCATGATGCAAATGCCTAACAAATTCGAGGACTTGTCGGATTGGCGCGGCACTAGCGTCGAGTTTCGAATCTGCGGGCGTCATCTCGTGCGTGTGGGAGTCGGCCAGTCAGAACCTCTCCGACGCATGCTCCCAAAGCTGCTGCATGTAGCTAGCAGCCTTCGACCCTTGGAGGGCTGCTGACTGGCACGGACCCACTCCAAGAGGCTAGCATTCCACTTCGGCGCGACATCACGAATCACAGTTTCCAAGCTGGGGCAGAATCCGCATAAGAGTTATTTCTCCGTCATTCAGTTGTTGTATTATCACACTGAATGTGAGCTATCGAATTGAACCAGGCCTTTCTTCAAGAACATTGCCCATGTTATCCCTTGCACGTC
This sequence comes from Cyanodermella asteris, assembly GCA_900618795.1. Lineage (NCBI taxonomy): Eukaryota > Fungi > Ascomycota > Lecanoromycetes > Ostropales > Stictidaceae > Cyanodermella > Cyanodermella asteris. Next base: position 53,590 of record UYJD01000021.1, read on the forward strand.
GCCAACTGGCGCTGCCCCAGTAATATTGAAATAAACCCCAAGAATGCTTTTAACGCAGTATTTGACCATGCAGAACGCTCAGAATGCTCAGACAAAATAATTCACGCCCGCTTCGAAATCAGACTCCTTTGAGAAATACACCGCTGTCGCACTCAATGACTGCCAAAGTATTGTTACATCTGGTATCCAGGCGGCTCTGCCCGTCCAGTAGTACACGTAGTATCACATGAATCATTGTATCCATGAGCGTAGGCCGCCAACACGCTCGCGAGATACCGTTATCAAGGGTTCGAGTGTGGGCTTAAGCTGCGAGGCGTGCTGTTGTAGCCTTTGCGCCCGAAAGCACCGCAGCTGTGGTCTCGAGGTCGGAGTGGCGAGGGATCAGAAGCGACCTCGACCGGCGAGAAAGGTTGATAATCGGGAGTGACATTGTAACCCTTGCGTCCGCCATACCCGCCATGAAGAGAGGGGACGGGGCTCGGAGGAAGGGGAACAAGGTGCTCTGAAGGATGAGGCGGCGCCAACCCATTCTCATAATGGTGGTGGTGATGGTGATGGTGATGGTCACTACCATGGCCATGGGAGTGAGCGCTGTGCGCTGGCGAGGCATCTCTAGGGGGAGTGGGTATGGAGTTGTATCCTTTGCGGCCCGTGAGCCTGTAACGGTCGTGGGGTTGGTGGGCATGCTTGTGGTCGTGGGACTCGGGGAGTGGGTTCCAGTCGACGTCCATGTTGTTTATGCCCAAGCCCTGAGGGAGCATTGCCGGCGATGCAGATGGCGACGGCGTAGCCGAAGGCGCGTTACTGGGTCGCAGACCAGGAGTCGATGCCCGTCGTTCATGAGAGTGAGAGTGATGGCTGTGAGGCGCAGGGGAGGGAGAGCGAGAGCGAGAGCGAGCGGAGTTCGGATCGAGAGACATTGTGATGGAAGTAGTAGTGAGTGGTAGTGGGAATACAGGAGTAGGAATGGGTTATATAACAGATGAGAACAGGTAGTCTTATTCTTGCACACGACGCGTGTGTGAGGAAAGTCAATGTCTAGGTAGGTGGGAGTTTGGTCTTGGAAAATGGTCGGATGACTGGGTAAGACGAGGAGATTGGATGCGGCGGAGACTGATAATGAGGAGCAAGAGCAGAGAGTGGCCGGACGGCGTAGAGGCTTATATGAAAGGTGACATGGTACACGAGAAGGCCAGAGTGAGGGAGTGACAGAGTGAAGGCAGGGCAGGGCTGGCGCAGCGCGACGGCAGCGGACCGGCAGTGGAGCTGGGTGACGGTGACCGCAGACCCGGTCGAAGTTTGCGCAAAGATAGATAGGTAGGTGACGGCCCACAGACCAGCCGCGAGAGGGAATTTGGTCGTTGACAGCTGCGCCAGGCTGTTCAAGGGCGAGGATGTGAGATGAGGTGAGATGGAGTCAGAAGCAGAGGGTGAGACTGCGAGCGTGCAGATGCTGGCCGATGGTAGAGCGATGATGAGGCTCTCGGCGGAAAAGCAGTGGCTCTGCAACGCAGACGAGAAGCGCCGTACGCTGCTTCCATTGGCCCGCGTTCGGTGTGACTGGTGAGCATGAGCAGACGATCGCTTCTGCTGGCGGCGTGGACTGCACGCGATGAGTGTTTGACGTTGGAGATGCGAGCGGGAACAGCCAACGAGAGGCCAGAAGTGGGCGCTTGCGCGATGACGCAGACCTGGCGACGGATGAAACGTTGTCGCACCAGGGTATTATTATCCTCGGATGATTATTATTCTTGTGTATCACTAACTCGATGTTTCTGGCAGCACGTCAGCCGTGTGTCTGCCGCTGCTCCTGGTCATCGCTGCTCTTCAGTGTTCCCAGACGTGTAGGATTCGTAAGGCGTGGCGGACAGCCGGCGTCACAGCAGCCATTTCAGAGGTGCTTCTGTTACCTGTCCTCGCACTTAAGAGGCAGTTTCGCAAGTCACAGTCGAATAGCTTGAAGGGACTTGCGTGACAACTTCCGCCCTAGGACGAATCGAGGGGTGTGTCGTGTGTGGGGGTGGGTGAGAGTGAAGTGAAGGAAGTGGTAACTGGTGCGGCCAAAAATAGCGCTCAGATCCGGACAACGGTGGCCGAAGCCGCCAAACCCTAAAGCCGCCGGGCTGCAGGTGTGGGATATCTGCCGGCTGTCCACCATTATTGCTTCCAGCTCCAGCTGCACTCCGCCCTACACCATCATCGACACCTGCCTCTAGCCGGGCTTCCTTATCTCTTCACTATCCCTGCCACCATGCGACGGCCATGTTCTATTTCGCGTGCGCTGACCATACCGCCAGCTGACTTATTCCTGTTCCTACCCTGACCCGAGATGCACAACCTGTGCCGTCCTGTTGCCCGACACCCCCTGCTCCTGGCTCAGCACGTGGTGACGGCTTCCTGAATCCGTCGTAATCCTTGAGTAGTTCTCGCTCAAGTCAGCTTTCAACAGCTGGGCTTATCCAACTGTCGCACTACGGCGAGCGTGCGAAGCCGTTGTGCTAGGTGTTCTCAATATAGGTAGCTATATCGAGAGCGCGCACCGAGAAATGCCTTTGACTGCCACCAGGGCAGTGGCAAGGGCAAAGCATGAGACCACTCCTTCTCTCTCCATGCGACTTATTCGGGCTTGCAGCTCACCCTTCGACAAATAAGTATCTCATATAATTGCTGTTCGGCGTCGCGCACTGACCTCCCCGTGAGCCTCATCCTCTCTGTGACGATCCGACACCAGCCTCATGCCGACCCTGAAGGCCTTTCACGGTATGCTCTGCACAGCGCCGATACATCCTGCGAACAAATTGAGGCGACGTCGTAGTTGCCACCGTGTACTGAGTTACTGACTCACCGTTGACTGTCCAGTCAGCTGAGATGCCAGGGTGCGATGGTTCTACGGGAGTACAACGAATCTCGCATGGACGGTGGGTTATTCCGGCACTGTGGTCCTCACTGCTGCCACATGTGTTTCATGGCTTCTATCTTCTGGCAGCCTTGAAGCTGGCGCACCAGGGCCGGCACTCGTCTCAGCATGCCTCTAAGCACCGTCCTTCAGCATCCTTCCGCCAGCGACCCAGCCCGAGGACATCTCACCCTCATCTCTTACCAGTAGCCGTAATCCGTTCGAAACACGAAATCTGCCACGACCCATCATCACTGCTGTCCGTCGGACACGGTGAAAACGCACAACAGACCACGCATGCGTTTTCGAGAAAATGTCTTATTGTACCAGGAGAGTGTCTCTGCCAATCAATTGTCGGCTGATTCGGCGGCCTCGCCGGCCACAAAGACATCATGTCCCTCGTATAGAGCATCTTCGACTGATACCTGGCTTCCAGATCGGCTGACACAGCCTTGCGCAAGAGCTTTGGTTATGCGCTGGTATCGGGTCTCGGTCTAGGTGTGACGACCCATACAGACGCGGCGCGTAGGTGGCCCGGGCCGCCCATGCAGAGCCACAGAATCCGCAACCTCAAAACGCTTGGAGGCCGGCTATCAAGCAGCTAACGTGAGTACCATGACTGCCCGTGGGCTGCCAAAATTGCTATTGCACTGTTCATGGTTCGGAGAATGCGCGGATTGCAATTCGTGTGGCCATAAACCAGAGAATCCTTTCGCACCCTCGTGACTGCCCGTTGGGGACTGTGTTCACAGCTGGTACTACCGCCCATAGACTGCTCGTGCAGGCACCGTCTCCGTTTCGTACTCGTACTCGATCTCTTGCTTGGGCTTGCCTTTCTTCGGTGCAGACTTCTTGCGTGGCACAGAGGCCGGCGGTTCTCGCTTCCTCTTTGTGCTGGTGGAGAGTTTGGGTTGTCTCTGTTCCTCTTTGCTGCCCTCTTCATCAGAACCTGAGGCGCTCTCATCGTCTTCGTCATCGCTTCCGGACTCGGCGCCATTGTCAGCTTGCGCGAGCCAATCTTGAAATTCTTCCATGTCATCCTCTTCATCTTCGCCTTCGATGTCGCTGACATACTCCACGTCACCAAATCCCTCTTCCGTTTCGAATTCGGTTTCATCTTCAATTAGCTCGCCATCGTCGAGATCCTCCTCTCGCACTCCTTCGCCCTCTCTTTCCAAACCCTTGAGAACCTTCTTCCAAATGCTTTCTTCCACATTGATCGGCTTGTCGCCATATGCACCACTTCGTAGTCTCTCAATCAGCTCCCTCTCAATTGCACGCTCCACTTTCGCCGCCGCCGCAGCTTTGCGCTCTCGAACCTCTTCACGCTGTCGTATCTTGGGCGCAAGCTTCGGGACAAGCTTCTCACCCAGCCGCTCCTCCTCTTTCGCTAGCCGCCGTGTTCGGATTGCAACCTGCGTCAGCCGGGTGAGACGCTGCTTGCATTTGTGGATGAGGAACTTGGGCCAGTAGATAAGCTGCGAGTTGATCTGTTCTAGCGCCTGCTCGTAATTCGGACTGAGCTTGATTCGTTGCCACAGCTTCGATGGCATATGTGCTCGCTCAATCGTCTTCATATAGAGATAAAGGACTCCCGTCTCGGGGTTCGACCGGATGGTTGCATATCGTGAGTTGGCGAGTGGGCACGACTGGCGATTGCAGAAGCCGGTCACATTGTATTCGTTGCGGCAAAAATTCTGGTTTTTGGTTGTCTTGAGTTTGAAGGAGCAGAATTGCTGGTTGATGACCTGCCACACGACCTCGTCCGACGCCATCGTGGCGGCCGAGATGACAGGAGGTCCTCGAATGTATCTGAGAGGCACGCAAGCATATGCACGCGATGGGATGTCGTGTGGAAACAAGGCCGTAGGGGAATGCAGAAGCCGAAGATCCTCTGAAACACTCGAAAATGGCAGCCCGCCTTGCTTTGGGGCCGAACTTTTTTTGTGGAGTGGCGGAGTGATACTCCGCCCGCGATTCGCCAGCTGATTTCATTCTTTGCTGCTATGAGCTTTCTGGAGGCAGATTTGCCGTTTATTTGACTACACCACGCAATCAATGCAATGTGGCAGTCGACTCGGTCGCTTTAGACAACCGATATGTCATACCCTTCGCCCAAGTCATGTATTTCACAGCAGTCCCAATGGAAAATACGACCGCAAGCATGTTTCTTTCCGAGGGAATCGTTTTCGAGTTCGACGCGATCGCAACGTCCAAACTCTCTCCATTTCAAGAACTATCGCCCAACAAACTGTAAGCTATAGCACGACAAGAGACGGAGATGCCACCATCTTCGCATTGTCGACAGCACCTGGAAAGGCTGCGATAGCAGTTGTACGATGTTCCGGTCCCGCTTGCTCTCAGGTAGGTAATGAATACAGTCATTTGCGACGGTTTCAACGTTCACGGAATCTGTTGTGTGCTCATGCGCCTCTTTCATGTAGATATACCATGCCTTGTGTCCAGACAAGCCCTTTCCAACCGAACGCAAAGCGACGCTTCGAAGACTCTACGTTCCCCAGTCCTCGCCCTCCGCTGCTCCGGAGCTCCTAGACCCCGGCGCCCTCGTCCTCTATTTCGCGGCTCCTAATACCGTCACCGGCGAGTCTGTCCTCGAGCTGCACTTACATGGCGGCAACGCCACCGTCCGTGCCGTTCTCTCTTCGATCTCCTCACTGTCCAGCCCCTCCAGCCCGATTCGCCCCGCCGAGCCCGGTGAATTCACTCGTCGCGCATTTTACAACCAGCGTCTCGATCTGACACAGATCGAGGCTCTCGGTGATACCCTCGCCGCCGAAACTGAGCAGCAACGCCAGCTCGCCGTTCGCGGCTCGGGCCGCGTACTCACTGAGCGATACGAATCCTGGCGAAATCAGCTCCTGGCCGCAAGGGGGGAGCTCGAGGCCCTGATCGACTTCAGCGAGGATCAGCATTTCGACGAGAGCCCCGCACAGCTGGCCGGGAGTGTGGCGGACAAGGTCAAAGTCTTGCTCAATCAAATCGACGCTAGCAGAAAGAATGCAGCGAGGGGCGAGTTGCTCCGGAATGGAATTCGGGTCGCTCTGCTTGGTGCTCCGAATGTAGGCAAAAGTAGTCTTTTGAACAGGATCGTGGGCCGGGAGGCGGCGATCGTGAGTCCCGAGGCGGGAACCACGAGGGACGTCGTGGAAACGAACGTGGATATTGGGGGGTTCTTCTGTAATTTTGGAGACCTGGCGGGTGTCAGGGACCGGGTGAAGGCGATTGCGGGGAACGATACAGACACGATTTCGGCTGCGACCGAGATTGGAGACGTGGAAAAGGAAGGCATTCGCAGAGCCAAAGCTCGAGCGCTGGAAGCCGACGTCGTCGTTGTCGTGCGAGCTGTCGAGCGTGACGTCGAGGGCAGACTCTCTATCCCGTTGCCCGACGAAGTGGCGGACACGCTGGACAAATGCGACCTCGGCCGCCAGCGCGTGGTACAGGTCATCAACAAGATTGACCTTGCGGAGGGTCAATCATCTGGCGGTCATTCCCAATTACACAAGCTTCTCGAAAGTGATGCCTCGCCCATCGGCCCAGAGAGCACAATCGCCGTCTCCTGCCACCCCGAGGCTGCCTCCAAGTCGGGGATCGCTGCTGGTTCCGGAGTCCAAGATTTGCTCAAAGTTCTAACCAATACCTTTGCTGATATGACTCAAGACGTCGCTATCCCAGGCATTACGCCCTCTGCAACGACGGATGCATCCCTGGGGGCTTCAGAGAGGCAAGCAAGACTACTGGAAAGCTGCCAGCAGGAGCTGCAACTCTTTCTGGAGGCGGTCGATGTTGAAGCTGCTCAAGGAGGGCCGGGCGAGGACGATGCTGACGTGGATATCGTTGTTGCCGCGGAAAGCTTGCGGGCCGCTGCAGATGCTTTGGCAAAGATAACAGGTCGAGACGAGAGTGGCGATGTCGAAGATGTGCTTGGGGTCGTTTTCGAGAACTTCTGTGTGGGCAAATGATCCTACGATTGTACCATAGTTTCACATTTCCTCATCGATCATTGCGTTTCAGGCCAACACTGATATAGTGGTATAAAGCGACCACAATAATCGTTATTCATCATCTGTAGGAGGGTCTCTGACGCAAGTCATCGAAACAGATTTCTCGTGCGACCGGGGACTGTGCATAAAGTTCAAAGGCCGCCACGAGCTCAAACGTTTGCAAGCCGATCCAACAACGGCAGCCTATTCTCCTTGTCCTTCTCAAACAAGAACCTCGTGTCCCGCTGCTTCTGCGCGCTTCTCTGCGCAATTCTGCTTCTCGCTGCTGCCTCTCGTTCTGGAGTCAAACCGATGGTCGGTCTGCTGCTTGATACAGGCTTCGACTTGACGCGCACGGCCTTCCTGGTTCGCACTGCTGACACCCGAGCGTTTTTGCTGGTTTCGTGAGCGGGCAGACTGGGCAGGTCAGGTTCGTCATCATCGCCTGACTCTATTTCGGCTGGTTTCGCAGAAACACGAGACGATGGTGGGTTTCTAGAGGTCCTAGGCTCGATCGTGGCGGCAAGATCCCTCGGCGCTGAAGTCTCGGTTATGCTCAATCTAGGAGGAGGTCCTCGGACGATTGCAGTGTAGTTGTCTAAAATTGTCGGACTCGATTTGCCAGGATCCATCATGTTCTGCTGCTCAAATTGTTGACTCGTTGTTTTGCGCAAGGACCTCGCGTGTGGTGGATTGGCATCGTCCTTTGGTTTCGAATTCGCTTTGGCTGGCTGCGCTAATTGTGAAGGGGGTGCGGTTGTCAGTTCGCCCCTCAGAAAGTTGATCTCTCGTAGCAAACGAGCGCGTTCAACTGTAGCCTCCTCTTCAACCTGGCGGAGCTGTCCAACGTAAGCCTCTTTCTGAAGCAGCATTTTATTCCTCAGCTCTTTCCGCTGCTCTGCATGCCGCTCCCCTTTCCTCTTGTGCTTGTCGACCCATTCCTTGTGGCGCGCTTCGTACTTTGCCATTTCGTCTTTGACGCGAAGGATGGTCTTCTTGAAGTTATCGTTTTCGCGTTCCAGCTTCCGCGCTTTGGCTTCGGCGTCCTTGGCTGCTTTTTCCAGACGGGCAATCTGAGCGTCCTGGCTCGTGTGGTCTTTACTCTGAGACTCCACATCATCCGCTTTGAGAGAGAACGGTCCTTCCAAGTCTGTCTTCTGTTTCGACGCTAGGCGCTCCAGATCTTTCACGCGGTTCTGAGATTTCTGTAGCTTGTCCCGAAGGCGAATGGTCTCTCGTTCTTTGCGTTCGGCACGTTCCTTTGTACTTTGGTTCCACCGAATAAGTTTCTTCATTTCTTGTTTGGAGAGCGTGTGCTCTCTCGTGTAGGCGTCTTTCCAATGTCGTCCAGAAACAGAGTGTGGCTGCGCAAGATCGAGGGTCAAGTCACCTGTTGAGTTGTCTGCCGCATCCAAGTCACCGTCCGAGTCAGCGATCTTGGTAGTGGTCTCTGCATGCGCAGATCGGCATGCCCCGGTACCCTGGGAGCCTTTCGCTTTCGTGAGCTCGTTTCGTGTGAATAGTTTCCTGCGGACTTCTTTCTCAGCAGTTGATGGAGAGGCGGCGTTCGCGTCATTGCTCCGGCTCTCGTCAGCAGAAGCCCGCCTTCCCTCTTGCGTGCCCGAATCCTTCTGCCCACTGAGCTTCTCCCACGAGACCGTCTTTCGCCGAGCGCCCATAGTGCCAGGTGTAAGTAGGATGCCCTTCGCAGGCGAAGGTGCAGGTTGCGGATTGGCTGGTGCTGTCAACTTTCTCTTAGGTAGTGTGATCCCTCCCAAAGTCTTGCCAAGACGATGTGATTCTTGTTCTTGGTCTTGCAAGTCGCCGTCATGCTGAGTCGGAGGGGCGGGAGTGCCGAAGAATGCGGATTTGAAGGCCTTTACGGCGAATAAGTGGGCGGGTGTTTCTGGGGGGTCCTCGCGCGACGGCTCTGAGGTGTGTTAGCAAGGATTCTCAGGCAGCTTGTTGCAGGTATCTCACCGGAAGTGTCCAGAGATCTCGCAGATAGCCAGTCCAGCATTTTGACTTGTGCAAAAAATGTAAGGCGACACGGCGTTGCCGCCGAAAGTAAACATCGAAGCGGAGTGCTAGACTGGATCTCGGTAGCGAGTGACGCGTTTGGCCCCGGATCGTTCAAACGCGCACCTTGCCAAGGCGGAATGCCGTTCCGCGCACGAATGGCTCCCCGAGTCCTTATTTACCCAGTACAAACAATGAAGATCTGCAGATTTTCTTACATCAATTGAACTAAATACAAATTAAATGACTGCCAATATCAGCTTCCATAGCTCAACCATTGGTTGGCGCTCAAAGTCAGTCTTGCTCTCGGAAGGCAGAAAGTCATTGCGAGAGACTACTTTGGAACACGGTGTTGCTGGGCAATTTCCATCCCGTGTGCAATGATTTTGGCTCACTTTCGTAAAGTGTCAAGCGAAATTCGTGTGCCCTGATATAGCTGGTGCTTTTGCACATGGCGACATGACTACGGAGCCTTCATCTACAAAAGTCACCATGCGGATCGATACTCGGATCCTGCAACTGCGTAACCGGTTTACTGAACTTCCGGAGCGAATCTTGTCTTCAAAAAATGAATAATATTGCTCCTAGGAGACTGGTCTCCTAACAATGTTCAGCTCATGGACTCATGGCTCGTCGTTCAATCAGCGCCCATCAGGCCATACATATTGTCAACGCTCAAAACCCCAGCCATCGTGATCTCATAATAGCACATTTGCACTATCTTAGCAATTTCATCTCACGCGCATCTCACGACGCGTTGATGACCGGAATCGGGCGTTGGAGATATCCGTGCCACTGTGGGAGTTGGCGTTTGTAGACATTCATCTTGGTATTCAGCTGAAGATCCTCAATGGCCGAAGCCCACTTGATAAGCGTCGCTTCAGACCAGGCGGTGTTCATTAGCGCGAGTCCGAAGGGCATGTGCGATTCTGCGTGAATGCCTGCAGGAATCGTAATCTTGGGATAGCCGGCCTGGGCGGCAACCTGTGGTGCCTGAGCCACATCCGGCGGAACGAGAAGGCCATCAAGCTTGCCGGTCTTCAGACTTTGATTGAGAGCAGTGTCAATCTGGCGACGCGTGGTGGATTGAGTCCAGTTAAGGGCTGCCCAGTAGGTCGAGTTCATCTTGCCTGTCCTTGCATTAGTGAAACTTTCTCAAACACGTATACAATAGACTGGAGGAAGAAATAGGCGATTGGCGAGAACAAGCGCAAGATGCTGGGGTGAAGTGAGGTCCTTACCGCCAGAAGCGAGGGAGTCGAGGAACTGATCCTGACCGGCGCCAAATGCAGGATGGAAACCTGGCGTGCCGCCTTCCGAGCCGTCGTTGGCATTATTGTAGCTGTCAAGAATTAGCAAGGATTTTTCATGCAGATCACGTGCGAGCTGCGTACTCAACAATGTCCTGGAGGGAGCGTATATTGGTGTTGTTCAATTCGGACAGGTACGTGGCGATGTCGTTGTAGAAATCGGTCTCGCACCGTCAGCTAAAACATAACTCAATTGCAAGCGGGGCTCAACGAACCTTGATGACGGTGAATTCGCACTGCTCGGGAAAGCCACGCTCGCAGCCATAGGTCCTGCGCCAAGTGTTAGCGTGGTTGGATCTGAAACGCAAGTTTGTGTAACGTACCAGTCCCAGCCGGTGGGTGACACAGTCAGATTAGCATCCGGTAGCTCGGCATTGTTGACGACCGTTGCCCCAGCTGACTCGATAAGCTTTATGACCTGCAGTAGCTGATGAACCTGGTCCTGGTCGGCAAGGGTCCAGAATGTGTTCCACGGAATTCCAAATTTGGCTCCCTTGAGTGCGGTTCGGCTGCTCATGAACTGCATGTAGCCGTCTTTAGGCGTCTTATCCGTCTGATTTGCAGTCCACATGTCACGAGAGTCGATGCCGTAAATGGCGTCAAGTGCGTATACCGCATCTTTAACTGTCTTTCCAAACACACCGACGGTGTCTTGATTGAGAGACTCGGGAATGACACCAGCTCGGGAGGTCAGACCGACGGTCGGTTTGATGCCCACGATGCTGTTACGTTCGGCAGGATTGATCACGCTGCCATCGGTCTCGGTGCCAAGAGCGAATGGAATGACGTTACAGGCAACGGCGATTGCACTGCCTGAGCTGCTTCCACCAGGGTTGACGGTGAAATTGTAGGCGCTTCGAGCTTGGCCGCCGCGTCCAGAATAACCTTCGGAGTAGTTCGTTGTCCGCATATCAGCCCACTCGGACAAAGTCGCTTTACCAAGCAAGATTGCACCGGCGTTGCGCAGCTGAGAAACGACATGCGCGTCGCGAGGCACAATCGAACCAGCAAGGGCCCAGCTGCCTGCTGTAGTTTCCATTCGGTCTTTGGAGCCGATGTTGTCTTTGACGAGAAATGGAACACCGTGCAAGGGGCCACGAACGGTCCCGCTGGCACGCTCGGCATCGAGCAAAGCGGCAATAGTGAGAGCGTCGGGGTTGAGCTGCAGTACGGAGCTATTCGCTTATCAGTATAAGAAGCAGGTTGAGCGTGTACATGCTAGCAGAGTTTTGCTAGACAGCCACTGCATGAAGGAACAAGGGTAAGTGAGGGGCAGCTTACTTGACGTAGCCGTCGATTTGAGTGATGCGGTCCAGGTAGCATTGGACCAGAACGGTGGACGTGTACTTTCTTATGGTCAGTGCCAGCCGTATGTCATCGATAGAAGCCTCCTCGAGGGGGATGCCATTGCACAACGGCATGGGGAACAACTTGTTAGTGTTGGCATCCTTGACGTCCGGGAAGTCGAAGGGTAAAGGGGTAGCCACGATCTGGTTGCTCACAGCATTGGCGAGGGGCGCCTTGACTTCAACCGGTATCGCCAATGCTGCAGACGCCGAAAACAGTAGATTGGAGAGCTTCATGTCGCTGGTGAGGCAATTAGAGCCAATTCAGCAGAAGACGGTCCTAAGAAGCGAAGTCCTTCTGGTGTTGAAAGGAAGCAGACACGCAGACACGCAGGCACTTGACGAAGCAACCGGCAGGCAGGCAGGCAGGCAGGCAGCAGCAGCAGCAGTGTGATGTGATGGGGATGCTGGGACAGATGCAGAACAAAGGAAGGTGCCTCCCCGGGCCGCAGACCGCCACAGTATATACTCAAACAAAGGGCAGGAACGGGCAACTGGCCCACGGCTCGGGCAGAGGGCAGACAAGGAGCGAGTGAAATGAAGGCGTGAAGGCGACGAGTGAACATCCATAGTAGGTAGGTGGAGGCAAAGTCAGCTCATTCTGCCACATGGCTGCCCTGCTTCATGATTCCTGATCCTCCAAACTCACTAGCCAGAGACATCTCCGTGACCTATCTGCCCTCCTCCTCCTCCTCACATTCCTGCCAGCACGTAATGACATGGCACCACCACCAGATGCCGCCGGCGACCATGCCCTAGGGCCTCGGGCTAACTCGGACGCGCCCACCAAGAGCCGACGCTGTTGTTGAGCTTGACTCACGCATTGTGTCAGACGGGCTTCGCGCGGAGAGTCAACACGAGAGCGCGACGGTTGACGGACCTGAGCAGCATTGTCGTGTCTGAATGCCATTGCGCAAGCATCGCCAGTACGCGCCAGGTACAAAGAGCGTGGCGTACCATGGCTCCGAGACCGAGGACTGAGACAGCATGGCGTATGGGAAGAACAGTGAGACAGACAGCAAAGGGAAGTCTGGCATCAGGGATGGCGGATTCCGTCGTTCCTGCAGCTAGGTAACAAACAACAGTGTCGACTTTCGGAAATGCGACTGCTCTCCATTCCACGGCAAACAACGCTTTGATCAGGGTCAAGGAGCCGACAATCTGGCCCCGTTACTGTTCTCGAGCCGCACGCTGCTCTATTCATTTTTCAGTCTGATTGCTGCAGCAGGCCGCATGCTCTTGCTTTGTGTCACGGCATCTTCCTGTACAAGTCATGCAAACTGGTACCGAACTCAACTGCCCTGCACAGAATCGACGACAAAAGCGGCGTCGTTTCAAAGCAAAGTCGTGTTGATTTGACCTTGCCCTGTGTCAAGCGTTTTTGTCAAGATACATACTAGCCGGAAAGTATGTATCCATTCCGTCCTTGGCGTGATCGGCGTCCAAGACCAACAAAACCAGACCGCGTAGAACAAGTAGAACGTAGCAAATATGGCCCCATTACGTGAATTAACTGTCGGAGAACGTAATTCAATCATCGGCGCAAAGCGCAATGGTGTTAAACTTACCCAGATCGCCGAAAATGAGGGTATATCGTACAATACCGTGAAGTCGACATGGCAGAAGCGCGACAAACGGCCGGAGACCTAGGTATCGATATATCGCTCAGGGAGGCCACGCAAAATGTCTATAGAACAGACAGATAGGCTATATCGTCAATTGAGACGTAGACCGGACTTCACCTGGAAAGACGCGCTTAGAGGCAGCGAGAATCGACGAAGTTAGACCGCCGAAAGACTCAAGGAGATCGACCTAAAATTCAAGCAGTATATACGCAAAAGACGACCACATATTCGCCCCGAGAACTAAAAAAAACGCCGAGAATACGCCCGGAAGCATCTCGACGATCCTCAAGAGCAGTGGGACAATGCACATTAGACAGATGAGTGCATCATCAGGCAGGGCGAAGGAGCGGAGCGGACTTGGGCATGGAGGCACACTGGCGAAGGCAACCATCCAGATATGATGGATCTGGTGATAACCTCACCCGAGAGCCTTCATCTCTGGGCAGATATGCACCAAGGCAAGGTGTGTTTGATCTTCTTAGAAGATCTTTACACCGAGGAACACCCGCGGACTAACCAGTGGGTATACCTGGAGATCCTAAACCATGTTATCGCGTCAGGATACTACCAGGGAGACCTCTGGGTCCAAGACAACGCCCGATATCACACCTCAGAGGCTGTAATGGCTCGTCTTAAGGAGCTCGAGGTATGGTTACAAGACCATCCACCTCAATCTCCAGATCTGAACCTGATCGAAAACTTCTGGTTTCACCTTAAAAGGCGCGTTTTCGATATCGACCCGAGCCTCAAAACCGCAGAGGGACCGCGCGCAGAGCGAAAGAGAAGGATGCGACAAGCAGTTGAACAAGCAGTAGACGAATGGAATAGCGATGATGAGTAGCAGTTACCGCAGCAGCTAACCAACTCAATGAAAGACCGCCTCGAGCAGGTCAAACTTGTCCACGGTAGACAAACAAAGTACTAGCAGATAGAGCAAATCAAAACCTTCATTATAAACTATTTACATGAATTAACGGCCTCATATTGACCGAGTTAGGCAACGTTGAAGTACGTGGTGCTGGTGCCAAGCAAAAAATGGATACATACTTTCGGGGATACATGTATATGCTTCGCTTTTGCCATCTGGATTGTCCTCGCGGCCCGTCTCCCACTCATCTCTTTAGCGTCCATCCTGCCGGAGCGAGCGCCCCACACAGCCAACCCTTGCCATGCGGGACTGGTCGCTTCACGAGTCAAGCTTGTTAATCTACAAGGAAGCACTCGTCCGACTTTCCACCCGGTAAAAGGCTCGTTGTACCTGCAGAACATTCCGGGTGAACCTCTGATGGTTTCAAAAGGCTCTCATTGGATCTTGCAGGATGTGGTCAACGTTGTTGTGCCCTGCCCCTCAAGCGCGAAGTTGAGTCTCAAATCGTGACAAAGCACGAATCAGGAGGCATGATATAGTGGACAGCCCAGAGATCGCTTTTCATACTTCAGAGTGCCTCGTGCATGTCACCTCAATGGCAAACACCTACAGATTATCACCTCTGGACCCTCACGCAGACCTGGTGCGAATCGAGAGACGACGAACTTAGCTTACTCGGTGACCCAATGCCTCCATGTTACCAATTGACTGCAAGAGCTGATGCGTGGACTCGTGTGGCAGTTGTGTTGGTAGTCGTCCGATCGCACAACGCGAGAAGGTCGCTGGGAGGCGATGGCCGGATATGCTGTGCGCTTCATGTGCACACCACAGGCGCCTAGAAGATTAAGCAGGCTATGCGTTCTGAATGGGCCATGCGAAGGAATGACCATTGCGGACATTAGGGTTCCGCGCCTGCATTTGTTCCCACGTTTTGATGCTCGCCTCACTCGGAGTATGCTCAACAGTATTCAACGGTCTTGTTCAAGCCAAGGGATCATCAAGGCGACGTGCAACATGTCGCGCGCAAGGACTGTTGTACTTGTGCAGAGCGTCGACTTTTGTGCTTCCAGACACATAGCCAACCGGGAGGTCTGGTTCAGGTTGCACACGACACCCACTGCCAACAACGCGCGAGACGAGCATAAGCTCGGGCGTCGATGCGGATATATAGTCAAAGCAGGAAAATCGGTTCTTTTTGTCGTGCAACAGGTTCGTAAGCAACAGCAACGAGGGTGAACACAGCAGGTGACTACTTTTGTGCTTTCAGGCCCTCCCCATCGACCCTGAATTGAGCTGCCTTCTCCGTGCCAAACTTGCAACAACTCCCTCCATGACTCGAGTCGTGGAATCTCATGAGGCAGTATGAGAGAAAGGTTTCACTCACCGAGTGGCCAATGGGGGACTAAGCAAAAAGGGAAACCCAGGGATGGTCCTCCATTCAATATTCTACTTTCTGATTGTCCGCGGCCACTCAACATCCAACCTTCTGAGCTGATGTCAGCACATGGTCTCGATAACTGTATCTGCTCTTTGATTTCGACCAAACGTCTTTGACTCGCTATTTGATCTACCGAAAGGATCACGCAGAGTTCTCTAGTTCTGATTACAAATGCCATCCAAATTCGGAAACTTGGTCCCTCGGATGATCGCCACCGTCCGAGCAGCTTCACCGTCCGCGTTGGGCATGTCAAGGCAACATCTCATGCTGTCGGTCTCTGTAGGTATTTCTGTCCAGATATGCATTGATGTAACGGTGGAACGCGTCTAATTCGTGGGAATTGTGCTGTGGCCTGCAAACCCAGCTACATGATCTTGGGCGGAGATGTTCTCGGCCGCCGGACTTCGTTGTACGCCGAATGACCAACCTGCGACTGGAGTTTCCCGACAGGCAGGACTGGGCATGGCTGAGCCGACTATCATCGGATTATCCCCTGAGTTCGGCCTTGCTGAAGGTCGGAAAATGCCACCGCGAAGCATTCCATTACACGAGAGCCCGCAAGCTATATTTATTGAAACGCTCCACCCTTCCCAGCTGGGCTTCATTTTCACAGCGCCAATTTTCTCTACAATACGAATTCGAGCACACCACAGCGGTCAAGAAACCATTCCTGACCGAAGCTACTCCCTCAGAAAATGTCAATTCTCATTACAGGAGGGTCTGGCAAGTCAGCTCTCGCCACAGCCGAACATCTCTTCAACCATGGAATTCCCTTCTTCCTGACATCCCGGCGCGGCCAGGCCGGTGTACCATCCCGATACGTCGGGATCAAATTCGACTGGAACGACCCGAGCACGTTCGAGCCCATCTTCCAGCAGAACGACATTCGCGCCATCCTGCTGATTGCTCCGCAAACGAGCGATCCCGTCATCGTCATGAACCCTTTCATCGACCTGGCCAAGAAGCACGGCATCGGACGTTTTGTCATGGTAGCAGGCGCATCCTGTAAGAAGGGAGGTCCCTGGACGGGTCAAGTCTACCAGCATCTCGATTCCCTGAACGTGGAATACTCCATTTTGAAGCCCAACTGGTTCAACGAAAACTTCCTCGACCCGCACCATGTCCGAACCATTCGTGAGGAGGGTAAATTCTATTCCGGTTGTGGGAACGGATCGTCGCCCATGACTGCCTGCTCTGATATTGGCGAAGTGGCTTACCTTGCCCTGACGAGTCCCACGCCGCTCGAGCAGGATCTCTTGATTTCGGGGCCGGAGAACACGACTTACGATGATATCGCACGTGACATTGGTGTTGCTATTGGGAAGACGGTCACGCATGTGCAGTTGACGAGGGAGGAGAACGAGGAGAGGTTGAGGAAGGAGGGGTTCGATGAGTTCAATGTCGCTTTGCTGACAAGGATCGAGGAGTTGACGAGAGTGGGCGCCATCGAGGGATTGTACGAGGAAGGGGAGAATAAGATGGAGAGCCTTTTGGGAAGGAGGCCGACCAGTTTCAGAGAATGGGCGGAGAAAAACAAGGCTGCTTGGATGTGAGAGCCTTCCTGCTGTATATTAGGTCCAAATAGACTAGCTCGAAAGAAATTCCCCCCCCCTCTCATATTTTCTCACCATCAGCCTCAACAGTTGCAAAGGTGTCATGTCGAGCAGAAGATTCGCGGTCTCGCACCTGGCCATGAGGGCCATAGGGGCCATCTGGATCCTGAATTCGGCCTCGGTCGAGGTCCCAGTAGCTGGGGCCGACGCCTGCGGTCGATACGTTCTTGCAGGAAGGCTCATAGTGCTCGTCCTTTGTGCCAAAAGGCCAAGCTGCAACGATACAGACTTCGTCATAACTGCAGCCTTTGCATTCCTTGAAGCTTGTCCAGCGTAGATACTGGATGAGCTCATGAATTTGCCCGACGCGATCCTGTAGGGACCCGTTTCTATCGTGGTAAGCGTTGACGAGCGTGCTACAGATCGTCTTTGATATGCTCGCAACAGCCCGCTGAGCTAGTGGAGCATTCTTGGCAGTGAAAGTCGAATCCTCAGGCAGAACGCTAGTGAAGTAGTGTCTCGTACAGCGATGTATCTCAGCGGAAGCATTCGGTGAGACACGATCGATGAAGGGCTTCAACATAGAAGCGAGTTCAGTCTCGAACGACTCCTTGTCTCCACCTACGCGTGGGGATACCAGGTATTGCAGCCAATCCGAGTAGCGAGCCACGATCATGTCTGCCACCGATTGCCAATTGACACCAGCGAACCTGTCAGCTGGCTCGAGCAGGATCATATCAGCCACCTGAGTCCTCAACCTAGACAGTATTTCCCCGCCAGTCCCGTTCAGTCTGTGTCCTTCATTTTCAGCCGGTACCTCGATCTCTGTATACGCGCTGACCATGGTCTCGTAGTCCAACTGTACACGTTCTCCCCCGATGCCGTGATACCTGGTGGCGATGGATCGATCGTAAGCAAATTTTGTTGCAACAAGTTGGTCCGGGGCTTGCTCGCCATAGTTTGCTACCTTGTAGACGAGATCCACCGAGGCTTCAAAGTCGCACATGATGATCTCGAAGCCTGCCTCCATCCGGATGATACCCGCGAGCTTTGAACCCCAGTCATCTTCAATCTTGGCGCAGAGCTGATTGGCTCGCTCGTAGTCCCAAAACATTGGGTCGCTATAGTCCGTGCGATTGAGTAGAAGGAAATCTGTCGAGTCTTGCGTGCCTTTGGTGGATTTGCCGGCAGATGTTCCATCAATGTAGAGAAACTGTAAGTCGCGTTTTGTGATGTAGGTATGGAGCCAGCCCGGCTCGAGCTTGTCGTCGTCATCGTCGTCGTCGTCGTTGCTTCGTTGAAGAAAATCTTCATCATTAGGCTTCCCCGGCATGTGCATCTGGTCTCGGCGGTAGTGGCGAGTATATTGATCAGGCGAATGGTGAGATAGACGATCGTCAAATCCGTCACCTAACATTGGATACTGCCCCTGCCGTGCTGGGAAAGGCGGGGGACCGCCAGGAGGATGACGACCACCAGGACGACGTCCTCCGCGTCTAGGTGGGCGTGCAAACATCAGGGCGTGTTCGGGCTCAAAGGCTAGCCACTCTATGCCTGTGACTGGCTTGTTGTCGGAGCGTCCATGGTAGAACTGAGTATGAGCTGGAACCTTGGCGACGAAAAAGGACATGCCATTGTGATAGAGTGAAGACCCCCATTGTCGCATGGATGAGTGTACGGCATTGAAGATGTGATTGGCATTCAGCAAGTCATTGCTGGCAGAAGCCGCAACAAGGCTGATGATGTGCAGCACAACATAAATGGTGGACGTGATCGGGAAATACATCGTGAACTACGGCCAAAGCTGAGAACGCCGTCGTCTCAACGACTTGCTAAAGATTCAAGCCGATGCAAAGCAAGAGTTTCAGAAGCATAATTGGACTCGGGCAAATAAGTGGGAGCTCACCTCGAGCCGTGATAAGGCGATAAGGCACAAGGTCCGCGGACGGGCCTCGTAGGCAACCACGATCGATGTGCAAGTTCAGACATCTTGTCAGCCCTGACTAGTGTGGAATCGGTCAAGTTCAAGGACTGCCCACGCGGCCAGCTACGACGCACCATCTAGTCGACCTTGCTGATTGGTAGACGTGGATGCTCGATCGCGGTATAACATAGATCCGCTCCGCGATAAGATTAGATGTGATCCGAAAGCTTGCTGGCCAGAGTTGCGTAGTTGCATAATGAATCTGGCCAGGTCTCTGTCGAATCTTGACCCGTAAAATGGGGTTTGGCACGCGACAACGCTGACGGATTGAAGCTTGCACCAGGCTCAGAAGCGACGATCCGGGGCAGACTGTTCTATCGGTTCCGTCCTCAATAGATATAGATACCCATCCATGGCTTGACGCTGCTTTATGGTCTTAGAACCCTGAAGTTGTGTCTTATCACATGCGCTCTGCGAGGTCTTTAGCCTCCTTGACATGACACAATTTGCCTAATGTCTGACCGGGAAGGCGAAGGAGGTCAACTCGTAAAACTGTGCACTCGGCCGGTTTCCTCAAGGGGCTTACCAGCTTTGTTCGTTCGGGACACCTCGCCAAATCCTGGACATGCAAGGAGCGCGTCCAAGGTCCCGAAACGAGGGTGCTGGAAGCCTGATGACCTGACAAGTCGCTTCAATCGGTCGCGGCCTGCGATATTGGCGGAAACGCGGTGTGAGATAGACAGATCAGATGATCCATAAATTTGGTACACAAACGGCGCTACATCATAGATGACCCAAGCAAAGGGAGATCTCGAGGGGGTCGGTTGGGATGAGAGGGCCTGGCGCGGAGGCGGCAACTCGAGGAGGCCCTGCGTGAGCGCCCTCATCTCTCGTTTGTTCTAACTCTCATGGTGCCTGAACCGAGATTGACGTAACAAGATGTATATGTTGTCTCGCGAATGTATCAGGAGCTTGTCCATTTCCAAGATGTTGGCTGGTGACTTCGCACCTCGAACAGGTTTGAAAACGGAAAGGACATCACGTGACTCGGCTGCGATGTTGTGCGGAACCCTGGTTTGACACTTGTCTTCCACTTTGCTTGCTGGAACGTCGATGAAAGTAAGACAACAGCGCTTTTTCAGCCGCGTGAGGTATGGCACTTCATCTCCACTTCACTTCGCCCCACGCGTCGCCGGTGTCTTCGAAGATCAGATGCCCAGGTGCAACTCTGCTCCCACCGTGTACGTGCAGTGCACCAGTGCCCCCTCCTAAATCATGTCGGTAAACGTTTCAGCGTCCCTGTCGAGAATCGATTTGCCTTGCGAAAGGAATCGTACGGCATCTATCCGTGGCTCGCTTGTCCACTGTGATACCGCTTTGGTTACCGGGATACGGCTCCTTGGACTTAAATCGCGTTGGTGTAACCGGCAGCCCGGCCTGGCTGCAGCAAAACGGCGCCCTTGCGTCCAGATGCAGCCATATCAGTGGACAGTGAAAACTCCAGGATGTGGGCGCCAGCAAAGCGCCTTCAGACTTGTCAAATCAGTCTAGTAGCCCTGCGGCGGAAGTACGACGGCACTGGTCGATCACAACGTTCCGCACCAGGGTGCAGTGCGATGAAGCACAGCTCCGCAGTCCCCGGCCAGAGCAGAACGCGATAAAGCAGATGCTCGAGGAGAGCAAAGAGGGGCGCCCGCTTTCCATCTTTTGCTCAATCTTGTTGTTTCGACGGCTTGTAAGGGCATGCTGTGGCTTGCTGCGAATGCTGCCGGCATGCGGCCTGGAGTGAGATGGCGCCCTGATTTGTGATGCCGCTTCTTCTTTCATCCCTTCCCGCTCAGAGCTCTCACTGTCAATCAAGGGGGTGCTTTCTGTTCAGCGTGTGCTGCATCGGCAATCTTCCCGCTTGGGAAGGCAGCCCGTCACCTGAATACTCTTGATATGCCCGTTACCCTCATTGCTCTTTGTTGTAGATGAACTTCCTTCTCACTTTGCCTCACCACCTCACCATATCTCGCCAACGTGCGTCACCTTCTGCCCTATTTGCCCGGCCCCTGAGCTATTGAGAACTAAAAAGGCCTGATTGTTCCGTGACAGCACGCCATTCAGATCCGACTCATGCAACCCCCGGAACTGCCACTTCCTCTTTCACTCACTGGACCCCGGTAGCAGTCAACTGATCCGATCATCACCAAAGCCGAGGGCTATGGCAAACCTGTTAGTCCCAGCGCCAGTCATCAACCCGGTCTTTCCTTCAGACACGCCCAGTAATATCATCCAGGCCTATCTCGACAATGTAGGATGCGTCTGCGACCCGGGGGACTCCTTGTGCTCCAATTGTTTGACCGTGGGACCCGAATTCTTGCTGGAGAATCGCGATGGTAACGCTCTCGGCACTATCTACGCAATTCCTGTAATCGCGTTCGTCTTCGTCATGCTGAGAACCTACTCTCGTGCCGTCATTCTCCGTCGTGTCGGCCTGGACGACGTCCTCGCCCTGAGTACATTTGTAGGTCATGAATGACCCTCATGGAACTTCTGAAGAGACTAACGTTGGATGCCAGCTTTTGTACATTCCTTTCCAAGCTCTCTCCATCGTACTTATCAACATGGGCTCTGGCAGACACCTTCCATACATTCAATTCGTCATTGCGCAGGACCGTGACGCCTTGAACGCGACTGAGTCGCTGGATTTCATCGCTCACATCCTTTACACGACCGCACTTCTCCTATGCCGCTTGTCGGGCATCGCGTTTTACCTGCGTCTCCTGAGTCGCTCGCAGTCCTGGCAGGTCACGCTCTGCAAGTCGGGCGCTCTTCTTTTGATTCTCGGATACATCCCTCAAATCGTCCTGCTCATCATCCACTGCTCACCAGTGACCTCGCTCTGGCCCTATGGATGGCAAGCCGAGTCGGGAAACTACACATGCCTAGCCTGGGGAACCGTCTACGTGACAAACAGCGCAATCAGCTTGCTCTGCGACTTTCTCCTCCTCGGAATCGCAATTGCGCTCATCGCGAACTGGAGCTTGAGCACCCGACACAAGGTCTATCTGCTGCCAGTCCTACTTCCTGGAGGCCTGGTAATTGGAATCTCCATTGCGCGCATGTATCTCGTGGTCCAGGGACAATGGCAAGCCGATCAGAGCTGGTGGTACGACCCTCAAATGGCCATCGAGAACGCTGAGATTGGACTCACGCTCGTCGCGCTGTGCGTGCCAGGCTTGAAGCCGTTGATCGTCAAGTTGTGGGGCGCGCGCAGAACCTACTACAAGTGCAACCGCAATCATACGTCCGTCAAGTCTCAGGTACGTTCTAGTCGCGGTGAAGTCACGTTTAAGAGATGGAGTTGGTTTTCAGGCAAAGACCGTAGCGCGATCAAGGTCGAAGCTGTGTCGGGATCCGGCGGCGACACCGGTTTGGCAAGAATCAAAGCTGACCGCAAAGCAGGACAGTAAGGCCGGGCTGAGTCGAAAGGGCAACGACGATAGTGGTGGTAACGGGAACAAGGCGGATCGTGACTTTCAGATGGGCGCGATCGTATCAAAGAAGGATGTAGGCGATCGGGACTCCTCCGGAAGCGAAGGCACATCGCGCAAGCTGAGTGCTGTCTGGGACAAGCCACAGGTCCACCCGCACGAGGTTTAATTGGGCTGGCATGGCTTTCTTTTGTGGGGATATGAGACTTCGTCCATTGGGCGTCCGACAAAGCTGCGGCGACCATGTATCTGGTTGTTTGTGCTTGAAAGCCTCGGCGCTGGCCCTTATAAGACTGGATGTTCATGCTTGATGATTGCGCCATGAAAACAAGATCTTCTTTCAGAAGCATGGACTCAATATTTGGCAGTACTTCATGCAAGCCCTTCTTGGCACCCTTCGTCGTTGTCGCTCTCATGACTGGCGTGTAGTCTTTCCGCCACCAAAGTGATACCGTCCATGTCGATGTGCCTCAAGATGTTGACGTGCGAAAGCCACGGAGCTGGCATGTTAGTCCGATTAGGTAACGTGGCGCAACGTGATGTGGTCTAAGCACAAGGAACTCAAATACGAGGCAACTTGCGCGCGCACATATCGATAATCGTGCCCGATTCAAGACTCTTCGTAATTGAGTGCAGCTCGGTCTGCTGCATATCTTTCGTGCATGACGGTTGTTGATCAACCCTCTTGACTTGCAATACCACATGCTCGAGACTTCTAACGGCTTGCCAGCGGTGACAACTTCTTGTGGTTTTCCCACCTCATTTCCACGATGTCGTGATAAACATGTTCGCTCTTTCAGCTTTCTTCCATAATATCAAACCCGTCGCTCCCGTCCGCTGACTCATCATCATCTTCATCACCAAGCTCATCACCATCATCGAACCCCTCGAATCGAGGAAATGAGCTACTTCGATCTCGTCCATTATCTCTCATTCCTCCCAAGTCTCCTGCCTGGGCCATGTCGTCTTCATCCGACGAAGCCTGGTTCTCGCGCGGCTCTCGTCCCGCAACACGTTCCCGCGCCTTCTCGACATCGATCTCCTCCCCGAAGCTGAGAAACTTCCAATCTTCAATCTCTTCCATTATCGTTCGGAGTCTGTCTCGTACACTGTCCACGGCAAAGCTGCCGAGGAGGAGTCTGAGAGGTGGATACGAGCAGTGTGCCAACTGCCATACAATTTCGGCGGATCGGACCACGCTCGTGGGCTGGTGGTCCGCCATCCACTGTACGACCCGCTTGGCGTGTCCGGCGGGACTTGCCTGGCTCTGGTACGGGGCGCTGGCCGGCTTGATCACAAAGGATCCATACGCCGGTAGATGCGGCGCGAGCGAACCCGGTGCCTGACTGGTCGGGATGGAGCGTGGTGGACCGGGTGGTGCTGTCGGCATCCCGGATCCCTTCTTCCCTTCCTTCTTCTCCGCCTCGACATCCTCGGGCTCGTCTCTCCGGACGTGTCCCGGGCTAACCAAGGTAGCCTTGATCTCAAACGGCTCGATTTCATAAAGCATACTCTCAACGAGCCCTTCAACCGCATACTTGGTCGCGCAATAGGGTCCCAGACCGGGAACACCCAACGCACCACTCGTAGAACTGAAAATCAAGTACCGTCCGCCCCCGTTCATCCGTAAATGGGGTAAGCTCGACTGCACAATGTTCAGCGTCCCCCAGAAATTAACCTCGAATTGGTTTCGCAGATCCGCGTCGTCTTGATCCTCGCAGGATCCGAAAACGCCGAAGCCGGTGCAGTTGGCAACCACGTCGAGGCGGTCGGCGCCCCAGTGGGCGAGATGCTGCTTGAATGCCGCTTCTACCGAGCCGCGGACGCGCACGTCGCAGAGGAGGCAGAGGAGGTTCGGGTGCGGCTTGCGTTCACCGCCCGTCGACGGATATGATGGATCCGTGGGGTCCGAGTCGAGGCCGCCGACCAGACGCATGGTGGCGAGGTTGTCGGCTTGTGTTCGACCCACGGATGTGACGATGTCGCCGTGGGCGAGGGCGGATTTGACTACGCTGCGGCCCATGTGTCCTGTCCCGCCGAAAATCTGAAAGAATGGAAAACATCAGTCATTTCTCCCTGTCGATGCAAAAAGAGCAAAACGCACAATCCATGTCTTCTGCTTTGCTGGGTTGTTCGGTCCAGGGGGATCGCAAGACACGGGTAATTGCAGCATGGGCTTCTTGCCCGCTGCGAGTTCGGGTTCATCAGTGGTATCCATTGTGGGCATACAAGTCGAATTTGCGGCAATGGCAAAACATCTTAAGGTCTGTGATACATATATCAATCGCGACCGCTCGGCCCGCGTCTCTTACAGCAGCTCTTAGACAATGTGATATATGCATGCGGGGAGGTGCTGCTTGAGCCCAGCCTGCCGACCCAGAGATCACGTGATCAAGAATGTTGCCGGTACTCCCAGAGCCATACAGCAAGTCTCCGTTCTCGCACTTCACAAGTCAGCACCATACATATTGGTGGTAACGCCACAAACGAGCGGATGGTTCGGAAGACTCAGGATCATTTTGGGACGATAGCTTAGGGGCTTGACGGTGACAGAATATGTGAAATGAGCAGAGTGACAAGATCGTATGAAACTTTGGAAAGTTTTGAAACAACTTAATTTTTGCTTTAGAGTCCTAACTTCTTCGTACCCGAACAACCTAGAACTTGTCTCCTGACGATCAGACTGGATGTCGCATATCATCTCTCTACGGTGCATTCTATGCAAGCAATTGCTGATAGTGAAGAGACAGGAAGAGCGACAACTCTTCATATTCCCTTCATGATGTGTCAACCAGGACCCTCTCGATCCCCGCACGGCCCCTTCATCGTGACAATTCAAGGCTCACTCAAGAATCGACGTGCGCTTTGACGCTGCACACCCCATTCAGCCCATTCGCCCCTAACATCTCCCACCTGCATTGCGTTTCGAGTGACTGCCCATTGACGCGGACCCAACGCAGGCGCCGGCTCGAAAATACTATCTCTCATCGGCATCCCGACTGGGCTGCCAAAGTCGTTGCAATCAACGGTACTGTCTTCAGCGAAGTCGGGTCGTGCCTGGACGCGATGAAGCGGCGACCACGAAGCTTCGCCGTCGTCGTCTGGGTAATGGTTTGTGTCAGCAATCCAGGCTTCGCGACAATTTTGAATATGTTGAAGTCTTTGTCTGCGGACAAGCGCGTTGGCCGAAGGGGAGTTACGAGCCGAACGGTAGACGTATCCTCGGTGGTTAGGATTTTCGTCTTGTCGATCACGGTGAGTCCGGGGTCGAGGGTCACTGGCCGAAGATGCTTGGTTTGAGGTTCTGGTTTGGGGTTCAGGGCGTGGGGCACCTGGTGCTGGTCGTGGGCCATGAAGGACTGTGTGGTGGGCAGAGCCGGAGGAGTCCTTGTGCTTGTGTGATTGGTGACGACGACCCTTGTTGCGAGTCAGGCCGTTCAAGTCTAAGATGTGATTGATATTGAGACACATTTTGATTTTGATCAAGTCAAGAATGTGGCACCGAGATCAGGCTGGAGGAGGGGATTTCTGTCGCTGGAACTGAACTGATTTCTGGCGTCTATAGTTGCGACTGTGGCAGCTGGTCTGGAAGGATGATTTGGAAGAGCACTGGAAGCGGTGAGAAGATATACCAGTTCAACTGACTCCACCCATTGTCAACATCGCGACCGGTTTGATATGATAGAAAACAGCTTCATGCATTGCGTAGGGAGAAGAATGCCGAAGAAGGAAAGAGACCTGCGTGCGAAGTTGCAAGCATATGCGCAATTCCGGCAGACTTGTTTGCATTGTCAAAGAAGTCAGCTGCGCTCTAGTGTTCGGTGCAATGCATTGCTGCTAGGTAATTCAGCAGCGGTGCTATTGCATCAATGTTCAAAAATGGGCGGATGCATATCAGCGCTATCAAACTTGTTGTGACCATCATACATCTTTGTTTCACATCAAATCAAGATGCTGAAGGGAAAGGTGAAGCCAAAAGGACGATAAAGTCGTGCAATTCCAGCAGCTTCATTGCGCGGCGACCCATCATAAAGGTATCATGGTCGTGATGCAGGTCTATTTTACATTTCATTCATCACAACTCGTTTGGCCTAGACAAGCTCTGACGTGACGTTGGAGAACTCGCCCTTCTCGAGCTTGGTCTTCCAGAAGATCGGGTTCGTGTCGTTAAAGCCGTGCTTGACCCATCCGCTCTCCTTGACGTGATACAGGTTGATGAAACCACCAGAGAAAGCGTCTCTGTGGGTCGCAGCTAGGATACTTCGTCGACCGAGCTCGAGTGCGTCCTCCTCAGTCAAATCGTACTTGTACTCTGCGTCCAAAACACCGTAGGCAAACGTCTGACCGGATCCGACACAGAATAGGTTGCCAGGCAGTCTTGTACCGTCCGAGTCGATGTAATAAAGCGCCGGCCCTTCTTCTTTGGTGACACCTGCAATCATGGTTCCCATGCTCAAACCCATGCCCTTGTAGCTGTAGACCAAGTTTGAAAGCACCTTTGAGGCCGCAGCTACTGAGATCCGCCGTTTGTGTCGCAGCTCGTGAAGTCGACATTGCATGCCAAGATATGCTAGCCAATACTGGCAGTCGGCAGCTCCTCCAGCCATTGTTCCCAGCATCTTGTCGTTGATTTCGATGACCTTCTTCACTGTCTGACTCGCGATCCAGTCGCCTGCCGTCGCCCGAGAATCGGTCGCAATGATGATGCCCCCCTGAAATCGGAAACCAAGCGTGGTTGTTCCGTGAGCAAGCTTGATCGGGCAGTCAGCGTTGGCGTGGTCGTCTGTGTGGGCTCTCAACCATCCAGATGGCTATGAAAGGTTAGCAGCTGTAGGACTAGAGGTCGCCGCACATTGATATAACTCACATTTGAGACCGGAGGCATAGCAAACTTCAGCGACAGGCCTGGAGTTGTCTGGATAAGGTCATCCTGCTCATCTGCGGGCACCGTCTCTTCCCAAGCCGCAGGCTTGCTGTAGCGAGCCACGAGAGAATCCATGGCGATCACGACGCTTCTGATGGACACTTGAGATGAGCAATGTGATAGTCGAGCTTGCGGAGATAATCGAGGAACAGGAGTGTCGAGAGTGCCCGGGAGAAACGGCAATAGACGGCCTGCTTGACAATTCTGCGGACTTCACCTGCTGTCTGTGACGCTGTCCCAAGCTCCAGGCATGCGCGGCGGTACGCGGCCAGTGAGCCAGTCAGCGGCGGCACAACTGGCGACAGGCTCGACGAACGCTTGCTGACAAAGCACCTTGGCACGTCTGTTATTGCGTCGGAATCCCAAATGCGGCTTCTCTCTCACACGAGCCTCTTTCACCACCCATTAGCATCTTCACGCAGCCCCGATTTGCTTGGATCCTTTTCTCTCTCGAGTACATCTTGCCTACGTATTGTGCGTATACGGTCACCGCACGTAGCTACTGCAGCAATTTCCACCAACCCCAGCATCGTCGCGCCGCCTTCTCCGCCTACCTCATTTCTGTCAGCGGCGACGAGATTTTGACCATGGCTGCCCAGGTGGCCCAGGGCTCCCAGGTGGCACATCAGCTGCAGAACATAGTTCACCCGAAGCTTGTCGAGACAGGATGGAGCTCCGATGACCCGACTCTTTCCGAATACATCGTCCTCATGCTAGCAAATGGCAAGGACAAAGAGCAGGTCGCGAACGAATTACCAGATCTCCTTAATCTGGAAGAGGGCGATACAAGCGCTGCCGAATTTGCAGAATGGCTGTTTGGCCAGGTCTCGTTATTAACAAGTCAGGCGCCAGCCGATGGCGTAGCCCAATCACAGCCTCAAGCAGACGCACAACTCGAGCAGATCCAAGTGGTACCTACTGGACCATCGACTGACGGCGACGTTGGCATGGACGTGGATTCCACACAAAGCATACCGAAGGGGCCGAAATCCATGCAGAACGTCAGGGGGCAGAGAGGCAATGCGAGGCGGCAATTAGGCCACATGAACAGGGCTCTCGATCGCACGGCAAACGACTCTCTGTTACATAAAGTCCGAAATACTAGTACTGAACGGATAGGGCGCAACCCTCCTCGTGGCCCTAGAGGTGGCTCGCACGGCGCTCAACTGAACGGCGTCTCAGGACTTGGTCGCGGTCGTGGCCAGCAGCAAATATCAAACCAACAGCAGAACCAACTCATGCAATTCATGAGCCAGCAGATGGAGATGATGCAGCAGGTTCTGAGCGGACAGAACCCACAGGCGATGATGGGCGGCATGAACGGCGCAGCAGTCAATCCCTTCTTCCGCGGCCGGCCTGCGAATGAACGAGGTGGCCGCGGTGGTAGACAAAATGATAGAAGACAGCACCAGCAGAATAGCGCGCAGACTGCGCAGGGAGGCGATACCGAGATGGGCGGCGAAGGCATGGATGCCGACTCAACAGTGCAGAAGCAGAGTCCGGACAGCACCATCTGCAAGTGGAATCTGAAGTGCACCAAGGTCGACTGTCCATTTGTCCACCAGTCTCCTGCCGCTCCTCCAAATGTCACCATCGACTTCAATGACACTTGCTCATTCGGCGCATCATGTACGAACCACAAATGTGTGGGCAAGCACCCATCGCCAGCACAGCGCACCGCATACCAAAAGGGCCAAGAATGCAAATTTTGGCCCAATTGTACCAACCCTAGCTGTCCGTTTAAGCACCCGGAGATGCCAATGTGCAAGTTCGGCGGCGACTGCACAAGGGATGACTGCAAATTCACCCACCTTCGGACTTTGTGCAAGTACAATCCTTGCATGAACCCCAAATGCTATTTCAAGCATGCCGAAGGCCAAAAGAAGAATCCCACATGGACAAAGGACCAAGATGGCGACTCCAAGATGTCCACCGAGCACGTAAGCGAGCGCAAATTTACTACCGTCGATGGAGGAGATGAAGAGCTGATCAAGCCCGACGTGAGCGCCGAACAGAACGAGGACACCAATGTTGTCACTTAGAAAGATCCTAAATTCTCAGGACGCCCCGGCGTTTTTCTGAACGGTGTTGTCTCCAAGAAGCGTTTCAGGCCGAAGTTCAAATCTGAACAGTGCGAGTACTTATGGCAGAATGCGAAAAGGCAGCTACTGACGCCAGGGACAACTTCTGGGCGCTCTGACGGCGGAATGGGAGACCAAAAGATCAAGTCAGAGGTGGAAACTGACCAGGATATGGACATTGAATCTTCTGCTTAGAAAGAGCCCGGGTGTGAATGGTCTATCGCCGGTCTGAATTGTCGTCGAGACCGTCATGGAGCTTGGATCGTGGTCAAAATCGATTGTATGGAACCTGCAGGTGGTTATGAGGTTATCGGATGAGTCATGTACAGTAAGACACGAATGGCGTTTGGCATAACAAAGTGGACTCCTAGAGAGTGCCGGTAATTGATTTACATTCTGCAACGTCAGGCCTCACGGCCTGGCAGACTCTCAACAATGGTTCTCTTTGAATGCGCTTGATGATAATCACAATCGCTATTTCGACGTAACATTCCACGTCGACGGCCAGTGCGCTGTGATGTAGCCCGAGGCGATTAGGCCAAAGTCGATGCGTAAGTCATGCAATAATCCTATCTACCATGAGTGGCGTGGAATATGAGAGTAGGTTACCCGAGGGTATCATTAATTCGAGGAGTCGAGAATATGCTACGACAGCATGCATGCTTTCCGATAGCGCCGTACGCTAGCGCGAACCAAAGCAGGCCAAAAATCTGCCCACGTTCAGGTCTCTCTCACCTCGTTGCAAGATCTATTTGCTGCGTGCTACTTCTCTGATTGCCGCGGCCAGACAAGTAGCATTTTTTGGGATCAGAATTAGGCATCGGCCTTCGAGACGGGTATATTGCCAACTTACAACCGCTCGATGACTATTGTGCAGGCCTGAACAGCTCGGACACATAGCAGTGTTAACACGTCCTTCACCGAACTCTGGACGAAAGTCGATAAGTGGGGTGAAGTGCTCGTCGAGAGTCGGGAAGGCTTTCCGTGCAGGTCACGTGCGTCGCGTTTCCTGGTCTCCAAAGATCGCGTCTTTCTTGGCGTGCCTGCGCGTCAACCCAAGACGAGTGTTTCTAGACGCTGCAAGAGCCTCCGCCACAGCAGTAATCCTCTGATTCAATGGCACCAAGAGAGTGACTAATCCAGAACCATGCAAAGCCCCCATGTCGAAGAATAACTTACGAGAGCATCTCGCATGGCTTTTGAAGGAGAAACCCGTCGTGCCGACCTACATCACGCCTCCCGCCAGCGTTCACTCGGAAGAGGGCACGGTCCAAATAGCGGGACATTGGGCCACCCACGGCAGTCCGGTCATTGATTTGGATTCACCATTGCAAGAGCATGGAACTTTGCCGAAAGACACATCAACAACGGCAGTTCAACCAGAGTGGATCACGGAGCCAGAGGTTGGAGGGGAGAGGGACATGGCGCGTCTCCATTCGGCAGTGAAGACAGGCAAAAAGGGAGCTCTACTTGTCCGAGATACATCAACAACGACTGCGGGAACGACAGGACGAGAGAGCGGGACTTCTTGGAGGACCGCACCGGAGGAACCGTTCAGCAGGCTTCCTGAAGGCGAACGAAACGCCTGCCGATCCGCATCGTCCTCGGAACATCGACCATCGTCGTCAAGCACTTTCGAGGTCTTCAGTGAGCCGAGAACGCTTTGGACAGCTGATCATGCAGCTCGCGCGGAACCAGAGCCGCGGGGTAAGAAGCGTAAAAGCACCGACCGAAAGTTGGGAAATCCTGTTCGCAAGACTCCCGCAAAGCAGCGAATAATAGAAGCAGATGTACAAGCCCATGGCTTCACGCCCATTGAAGACGTCACGTTGGACTGGGAAGGATTTGACGATCTGGCGGATCTAGAACGGCCCAATAAACGAAGAAGCCTTTCGCAAGGGTCTGTACCCGAATATGGAGTTGAGGACAACGAGGATGGAATGTTATTCAACGATGATGGTCCAATTTCTGTATTTGACGAGAACATGGGCCATGAGACCATCCAGGAGTCGCCGTTGATGTCCCGCCACGTTCCCTCACGGCCACCACTGAAGGAAATACATTCATCCGACGACGTCGTAGCTGCGAGTTCGCCCCCGGCAGGCCCAGGTCGCAATCGGAAACGACGAGCGCAGGTCGACGATTCAGAAGACGATAGCCCTAGCCCGCGCAAGGCGTCGATGTCAATCATTCCGGAGTCGCTGAGAAATCAGACCCCTGGCAGACGGAGAATTGCACGCGAGTACAGGGGAACCAACCATGACAGCATTGGGACAACCCTTGCTCCTCGCCGTGAACAGCTGAGCCCGAGCCCCTCCATCAAGCCCCCGGCCTTGTCGACTAAAGCTAGTAATGTTTCGCAGCATTCTACTGCTTCACCACTGCATTCGGACTCACCAACGCGGGGGCCAACAAAGCCATCAGCGTCGATCAAGCACCAACCCACACCGTCCCAACCACGTCCACCCGACCTTGAGGTCAAAGACTCATTCGAAACCCAGGGACCAGCAGCAACACAGGTCGACAAGCTTAAATCAGACACTTCCACACCAGTCTCGGCCACACAAGGCCCCTCAAAGGACCCAAGGGTTCAGGCTATCCTTTCCCTGTCTCGAACACACCTCGAACAGCAAGAGAAAGGGTTAGACAGCAGACTTGAACAGAAGCTTGAGGAACTCTTCGAAAGTGAGGTCAATGACGAGCCGAGCGACGAGCTTGAAGCTCAGGCAGCCGAGCTCCGTGTAGAAGCTTCAGGTTTCAAAGAGATTCTCCAGCTTCACGAGCAGCATCAACAGCTTTCAAAGGAGCTCGCAGCGCTCAAGTCCGAATTCCTCCGTCTTTGCAAGCTCAACGGGACTAGAAGCCCGGAAGTGCTCGACATAAAACAGCAGACCCAGACGAAGAAGCGCGGGATGTCAGAAATTGAGTCTCACTTGGCTGGACTACTGGAGAAGGTATCTGTTGATTTGAATTGGAAGATGGAGGAACCGAAGGAAGTGGCTCAATATGCTCAGCCCGCTGCTATTATCAAGTCCACCCAAATTCCTTCACAAAAACGAGCCGCGTCACCTCAAACGCAGATCCCACGTTCCCCCATTCGCATGACGATGGAGTCAGCGCACGACGTCTCGGCTGCAAATGGTTCGAATCTATACTCGGACGTCATGGACTCTCAGTCGCATCCGCAGACCAACGCCATGGCTTGGCCAGCAAACATCATTCAGCATGTCGACTTGTCCACAACGAATAGTGGAAGGTCGTCGCGATCGCCATTCCGGGAAGTTGGCCAGTCTGTCAAGGGCTTCAACTCTTACCCATCGCTGCCACGACCAAAGAGCTTCTTCACTGAGCCTCCAATGTCTCCTCCAGATACCAGTGACGAGACAAATGACGACTTCCCAGACAAGATTGGAAGCCCCAAACGTCCAATCAATCTGATCGACGATGATTTCGGCATGGAAGCTGACGATGAAGACATGTTGGACGCCCTGCACAGCTTCGAAGCCGAAGACAAGCAGCAGCGTCAGGAATCATTAAAAGCACCAGCTCAAAGGCAGATCTCACGACCACCTAAAGCTGCCGACGCCTCAACAAAATCGAACAAAGCTGACGTGGCCAACGTCAATAGAAATCCACCAACGGTCGAGGCAACCCATGATCAGATGAAATACCAGTGGTCCCAGTGTGTGAAGCAAACGATGATCAATCGCTTCAGGCTAAAAGGTTTCCGCCCAAACCAATTGGATGCTATCAATGGCACGCTGAAGGGCAAGGATGTTTTCGTTCTGATGCCGACCGGGGGTGGAAAATCACTGTGCTACCAGCTTCCCGCCATCGTCAGTTCTCTGGAGCCGGCAGAGCTACGAAAGTACGGTATCAAAACCAGAGGCATGACTTTGGTGGTTTCCCCGCTGCTCAGTCTCATGCAGGATCAAGTCTCCCATCTACAAGCGATGGGCGTTCAGGCACAATTCATTAACGGCCAGAGCCCAGCAGCTTTCAAGAGAGAAATAATGAACACGCTCAAGGCGCCAAACCCTGGCAGGTTCATCCAACTGCTTTATGTGACACCAGAGATGCTCGCACTGAACGCTACAATGATGAATATCCTTGAAAACTTGAGCGAGCGCGGTGAGATCGCTCGTCTCGTTGTCGACGAGGCTCATTGTGTCAGTCAGTGGGGCCACGACTTTCGGAAGGACTACAAAGAGATTGGCACTTTGAGAAAACGACTCGTCAATGTACCTCTTATGGCGTTGACGGCCACAGCAACGAAGAACGTGCAACTCGATGTCATCAAGAATCTTGCCATGAAGGATCATGAAGTCTACACGCAGAGTTTCAACAGGCCCAATTTACATTACGAAGTGAGGAAGAAGAGCAAGGGTGGCGCAGTGTACAAGGAGATCGCCACGCTGATCAATGAAACTTATACCGATCAATCAGGTATCATATACTGTCTTTCCAAGAAGAACTGTGAGGACACTGCTGCAAAATTGGCGAAGGAATATGGGATCAATGCTAAGCACTATCACGCGAGCGTGGACATGGCCGAAAAAGCA
This sequence comes from Cyanodermella asteris, assembly GCA_900618795.1. NCBI lineage: Eukaryota > Fungi > Ascomycota > Lecanoromycetes > Ostropales > Stictidaceae > Cyanodermella > Cyanodermella asteris. Next base: position 87,619 of record UYJD01000021.1, read on the forward strand.
GAAGTTCAACGTGCTTGGCAGGCGGATGAATGTCAGGTCATTGTGGCAACGATCGCCTTTGGCATGGGCATTGACAAGCCCGATGTACGCTTTGTTATCCATCTGAACTTACCGAAAAGCCTGGAGGGCTATTATCAGGAGACGGGACGAGCCGGCCGAGATGGAAAACTATCTGGATGCTATCTCTACTATAGCTATGGCGATGTCACGAAGTACACAAAAATGATCAATGAAGACGAGAACTCTGACGAGGTCCAGAAAACTCGGCAAAAGAACATGCTGAACGAGATGTATCGCTTCTCCGACAACAAGGCTGATTGCAGACGAGTGCAGGTGCTGCGATATTTCAGCGAGCGATTCGATGCCAAGGACTGTCAAGAGACTTGTGACAATTGTGTTTCCGGCCATGTGTCCGAGACCCGGGACTTCACGGAGGCAGCGACGCTGATCGTCAGCTTGATTCGAGATGCCGAAGAGAAGAACGCGAAGATCAGACCGAAAAATGGCAAGCGAGATGGCAAAAAGGAGATTCTGATGACCAAACAACAATGCGCCGACTTGCTGCGCTTACCAAACTCTCAGAAATCTCATAAAGCCCGTCAGGCCGGCTTCTCACAATTCGGTAAATTGGAAAAGAATATTGATCCCGGGTCAATCGAGCGTCTGTTCAATAACCTTCTTGCAGACGAGATTCTGCGAGAGGTTCACATTGCGGCGCACGGGGATTTCCCCATTGCCTACCTCGATCCCGGCAAGAAAATATCGACTTTCGTTCCCGGAAGGACTAAATATACGATGGAGGTTTACACTTCTAGTCCCAAACAGGCATCAAGGAGAAGTGCTGGTGAAAATGAAGACTCCGACGCTGAAGAGGACCATGCACCACCACCTCGACGCCGCAAACAGATAACCTCTACGATTGTTTCATCGCCAATCAGAGAGCCTCAGCGCCACACGGCTGGCGAGCGCCGGGCAAGGAATCAGGCGATGAGGGATTACGCAAGGAGCGCAGTGCATCCGAGGCTAGACTCAGACTCTGAAGACGGATTCGAACCTGTGCAATGCGCAGATCCCCGAAAGCAAAAGCCTCGGAAGACTGTTCCTGCATTGGGACCACCTATTGACAAAGACCCACGTCTTGCCAGCCTTCATGATGGACACCAGGATATCATTGATGGAACGCTCCCTACAATGAGGAACCGGGCAAGGGATTTGATCAGGACGGCGGGCCTATCGAGGCAACCCTTCACTGACAGTCAACTTCGAGAAATGCTCATCACTTTTCCGACTACCGAATCAGAAATGTGCAGAATTCATGGCATTGATCCTGCTATGGTGGCGTCTCATGGTCATAAGTTCTTTGATTTGATCTCGAATGCCCGAGAATTCTACCATTGCCTGAAGGACTTGGCCGACGACGACGAAGACGAGGCTGAAGAAGATGACGACTCTGAGGAAGAGGACGAGGATGTCATTTACGACAAGAACAAGGAGATCGTCTATGTCATCAGCGATGATGAGAATGAACAAGTCGGTACCAACGAAGTGGATCTCGACGAGCAGTCCGGCGAAGAGACTAGTCGCCACTTCCAAATGCCATCGGACGTGGCAGCTTTCAACGCTAGAATGAACCAGGTCAATCCGATAGCTGAACCACCCGTCTCGAAGCGCAACGCCAAAGGTAGCGGCAAGTTCAGCAAGGGCAAAAAGTTCAAAAAGCCTTTCAAGGGGGGTGGGAAGCGGAACGTGAGTGGCGGCACTCGAGCTGGCGCCGGCGCTGCGGCGCGGAAGCCTGGCGGTATTGCGAATAAGAAGTTGAAGAGTGCAGCAAATGGCTTGACGTCCTTCATGAAGCCCGGCGGCATCGGCATGATGCCGACATGATATATATGTAAACGACAAGCTACGAATTTTGGCATCTAGCGTCGGCGTGCTTTTGGGGACCCTCAGTTTAGCTAAATACTTGAGGTCTCGTTGATTCAGCTTCTTTCTTGCGCGACAACAGTGATTGAAATTATTCTAGAGTCCAGGAACACGCTCAATGAAACACAGCTTATTGCTCTCGCGTTGTATGCAGAAGTAGCCTTTGAACATGTGCAAGCCATATCCAGAGCCACACTAGCGACGAATTGTCACGAGACCGAACTGATTTGTAGTCAAGCTTCGTACGACGGCAGCGCTCCGGTGTGTAGCACTCTATCGCCCGAAAGTGCTAGTGGTAGAACGTAGAATTCTCTGATAAGTTTGCTTGTAGATTGCATGTCTCGTGCCGGATCCTCTCAAGCCCAACGACGCATATGATGTATCAGGCAGCGAAGGTCCTTCAAAGCGCTGCTCGCTTTACTCGTGCAAACGCACCCACCTTTGTATCTCCATGTGCAATCAACAAAAGGGCCGTCGCAGAGGTGATGCCCAAAGATGAGCTAACGAGACCATTGCACACGTATTGTCTACTAACCTTGATTTACCTCTCGAAATAGGTTTCTGCAGTTACACACAGATACACCAGTCCAGATTCATTCATCCATCGATAAATAACCATGCTCGTAATAAACATTATCAACCCGCCTCACGGTGTTCTCCATGTCTACGGTTCTTTGATCGATTTGTTCCGTGATTCGGATGCAGCTTCCCGTGACTTGCGTCAAATGATAGCAAACAACTACTCTTGACCTTTGCAATCACCCACAATGTTATGATGACTTGCGCGGTGAAATTTGTAGACTTGCGACAATTCTGAAAGAGAGGCTGCCAGCGGCTTGTGTATCAACCAGGCTCAATTGTGCCCACTTCATATCAGACTATGTTATAACACATGACCGCATGGTTCTGCACCAACGCAAATCTCGGGCTGACTGACCAGGAAAGTGTCCAGATAACACGTGTTATCTCCTGGGACGAAGCAAAGACTGTTGGCAGCGAAGATTTGCTTTGACGCAGAATGTTCTTCCCATCGAAACTTTGATAGATGGGCATGTTGCCCTGACGCTGGACCCATATCTAGCTGGCGGTACCCTGGTTGTATGTTGGTTGACCGTTGAAACCGTGCTTGAACATCACATTGCCATGGAGTCCAGATTATGCCTACCTTTAGCGATCGGGATGGTGCCATATTGGATGCTGCAGTCTCACGCCAGCTCAGTGGGGAGGACGATGCCTGGGAATTGTTCAAATTGGACTAAAGCCTACGCTGTCTTCCATAGCGTCATCCAAGCACAGCATTCAGCATGTATTCGCACTCAGCCTGCACGAGAATTCCTTCATGGCTTAGCACTATATATGAGAGTAATTAGCATACAGATCTCGATCGAGGTTGCTGTACGGCTGTCGGCCATCGAAAGCTCACCGCTCTCCATTTGTGAGGAGTTCCGATCCTGAAGGGCTCGCGAGGTGGGTTTAGATTGGCTTCAACCTTGTTTGAGCAGGGCTGTAGGACCAGGATGGTAGAAAGAGGTGTTTGTTGCAACAAGGGGAATTGGGCGGCGTACAAGTGACTGATTCGCTTTGCTCTTTTGCGTCCGCTGTAGGGCAGTGGCCCGGCATGTTACCCTCGATGGCTGAAAATGACGCGGGCTCTGCATCCTGTTGCGGAGTCTGTCCATTTTTCGCGATCAGCTTCAGACCAGGTCATTGCGTACAGTCAGAGATACTTGGCCACGTCGCTTGTATAGCCATCCCGGGCGCCTTGCCCAGCATGCTTGGAGGTCTCTTCAACAGGCTGAGTGATGTTTGTGCGGCGTGCTCTGTGTGAGCGTACGAGCAGGGATCTGCATGCTGCCTTTGACTTCTGAAAGAGCAATGTCAGCTCAGGCTGCGATATAGCTTTTGTTAACAAAGGCTCAGTATCAACTGATGCTCAATGCCAAGGAAGCGAGCTGAACATCGCTCGGCGTCAGTCAACAGCATGATGCCCAGGGCTGCGTGGAGTCAGATACTCACTGGGACTCAGGCAGGTTGTGCATTTATAGTCCGCCGTCTCGCCGCGCCGAGCTCATCTTGTTCACAGCCCATCTGGCCACAAGATAAGGGCAGCTCTCCTCTAGCATCACGCATTCAAAAGCCTAGTCAACCGGTAAGTCTGAAAGAGTACCAGTCGATACCGCCAGGGCGTTGGGTCACCCTCGCTTGCTGAGCGTGAAGTTTTGCAAAGTGCTGATCGGGCGTGGCAGCGATGGACGTTATACTTTTTCTGCGGATCGTCGCACGCATTTTGGAGCACGTCGTGGAGCTCACAGAGGAGATTCGAGCGCTGATGGAACATGGCCGAGGGGGTGACGACGACCGCGACCCCGATAACCATCCCCGGGCCCTTGCCTAAAGTTAGCAGCAGCTCTGATTCTGAGTAAGTGAACCTACCTGATGCCAGAACCCAATCAAGGCTTAGATACTGATCAGTACAGCAGAAGAGCCGACCAGAACTCCGGAGCTGCAAGGCTACCCTCCCACACTCCCACGATCCTGGATATGGAGGGCAGTTTCAGATAATAGGAGGGGGCTAAGGCTGCAAACATGAAGGGGGCGGATGACCCGGCCTTGGAAATAGCAGTTTTGCGAGCCCCCTGTAGTGATAAATGGCGAAGCCTTGGTCACTGAGACCCTTTCGATGCTCATCTGCCCTTCGTGGTGCCCAGTTGTAGAGCTCTTCGGCGCCTTTCAGGTGGCTCGCGGCCCCTTCTCCTCAGTAACCTGGCTCGTCCAGCCTTGCAAAGTGGATATCAACCGTCTGCAAGCAGTAAATAGACCGTCTTGAAGGTAGATTTGCTTGGAGTCTCCTCATCAGTCCAGTAGAGCGCGGCGAGGGCGCGGAGCCTGTCCCAGGGGTGGCCGTGGTGGGCTATTTCACCTGCGCGCTGTCGTTCCCGCCTCAGCAGCCTCATCCCACGCACAAACAAACCACCAACGGAGGCCCAGGTAAGACCATCACCTTGTTGTTACAACCGCATGATGAGACGGTAGAGCTTCTCGATCATCCCAGCTGACACTCGACAGCAGCAGCTACCAGAAGAGATGGGGAATGCTCCTGCAGGGGGTGCTGCACCGCAGCTTCCACCGGCACCCAGTCCGCCAGTTCTTCCTGAGGGATGTGAGCACCTGGCACAGAAGCTAGATTCGGATTTCGTTAACCTCACGGACACTGACCCAGCCGGTCATCTGCCTCATGGTAGGCCATTGTTATCTCTTACCCCTGTCCAGACCTCGCTCATGGCCCTCGTTGGCGCTCAGACAGAGCTCTCACGGGCACTGACGCCACACGCCCAGGGCGAATTTTACTCTGGGCAAGAAGCAAACAGTCCCGCTGACAGCGTAATAGCACTGTACATTGACTCGCCGTCCACAGCCTCGCCAGTGGCATCAATTTCTGGCATGATGAGAAACAGCGTCGAGACGGGTCCCATTGGTGAACACACCTTTGCATCGAGGGGTCCAATGCCGTTTTCGCAGAGCTTACCAGCCGACCAGCTGCCTGACCACCAGCGTCGTCAGTTGAACAGCTTCGGTCAGCCATGGCGAAGACCTCCTCACATCAGACCACTCTCGAGTGCGTCTCATCGAGAGCGGTTTTTCACGTCAGAACACGGCTCATCTCACGGTGGAGGCCATCCAGCTTTTTACCCTCGGGGTCCGCCTCGTACCAACACTCCCTTGTCAGCAGCCAGAAATCCACTCAGTCGACCGGCCCCTTCTTATCGCGGCATGCAACATCAGACATCACGTCAGTACATGAGAATTCGGTCGATGTCAGATATGAAACTGCCTCAAAACAACAGCGAAGGCAATCAGATGAGGAGGGCAGTCGGCCGTGACCCCATGTGGCGCCCATATTCTCCAGCTTACTCTGAAGGCATGCATACAGGATCTCGACCACATGACAGCTCCGGGAGAAGCAGTGGTTCGCTTGTGTCGGTCAACAATCGACAGTTGAATGCTCGAACTTCTTCGATGACCACTATCATGCCAGATTCGAGGCGCACACTAGTCACAGCGCATCTGCAACCTTCGCACCAATCAGGCAGTCCAATGGCTTCCCACTTCCAGCAAATGGTACCACGATCAAGTTCCAGCATGAGCAGTGATCCGAGAAGCAGAGGGCGTGGGACACCACATCCGAGAAACAGTGCTGGGCCCCCACGCTCAATTGACACAAGAGCCCCGACACAGAAGAAGCAAGCGCAGTACTTCGACTATGCAGAGGATTTTGCTGTCGAAGAGCTCATTGACTCCTATCGCGACTACCACGCCCCTCCCCCACCTCGGCCGTTGGCCGAAAGTATTGGTGAAGATGTTGGCACCAGATCGGCGGCGGGTTCAATTCCTATGGAACACGACGGATATCCGCAAATGGAGAGCCCATCACCGATTGCAGCAACAACCAAGATCACACAGAAAAGACTCTCGATTTGGTCAAAGAAAATGGTGGTCGACAAGGATCCTGATTTTGATACCATGGACGCCGAGATCAGCCCGCCGGTGTTCGGGCTCAAGGATGACCTAGCAGAACAGATGCGAACGAAAGAGCTTTCAGCTGATGCAGCTCAACATGAAGTGGGCACCGATGGTACCGTCGAAATCACTAATATTTCACACAAGTATCCAGCAGGTCACATTATAGCAGTGGATCGTTCGACTGGTAACGCTGAGCTCAACAAAACGAACGGAGAGCAACCGAAAACAAACGCTGTCGTCGAACAAGTCACCGGTGCTCAGCAGATACCACAGCACGAAACTTACCATGTTCGAAGTCTGCATGTCCATCACGCAGTTCTGTCTCCGGAAGGTGAAGCCACTGAGCCATCCACCCAGAGCCCACCAAGCTCCTTGCAAAGCCCTGTCAATGATGTCGTCAGCGATGGGCCTTCGTTGACTGACGGCTTTCTCGACATGGTCGATGGCGGAAGCAGGCAGCCAAACAATGTTGGTAGGCGGTTTCAGAGGCCGAATTTCAGTCGTCCTAGTAGTGACTGCTATAACCTTGCCCAGCCGGTGATCGGTAGAGGCCATGAGCAGTCAAACCCTGGCTTCACGGGTACTCCTTCTGCCGGCATTACAACGGCGCCACGAGCAGGTCCCTCAGGTCGTGCCGACAACTTGAGGTATGATGTCCCACGCCCTGAGAGTGGAACAACGGCGTGGAACACAATCCCAAGGCATGCGGGCCGGCAGACATCTCCCAATCCCAATCCTGATCATGATCTTGAAGTGTACAGCCACTTCCAAAGCAACATTCCCCCGAGAACGAGCAGCGCTCGTCGTGCCGGTGGCCTCTCGGACGTCGATGAGGAGTCAAATGGCAACGTCCAGCTACGATCGAACTATGCCTTTGCCCCTCGCGTGTCATCGTTGGGTCAAGCAACGTCTGCAAGCCCTGCTCGTACCGATGTCGCCCCACCGAAGATGCCTGGTCCGCTACGTCGTCGCCCGGCTCCCTCCAGTATGACGGAGATGTATAGAGAGCATGCAAGGGATGCTGGCCGAGATGAGGTTCGCGATGCAACTGATAGTGCCGGACTTGGGTCGTTGGCTCAGCAGGGATCGGGCCCTCCGCGCTTGGAGATCACCCGGGCCACTGGCTCGACTGATCGTTCTCTCACGCAATCGGACCAGTCTGCCACGATCCCAATCCACCCCCACCTCCAGGCTTGTTTGGACAATCGCAGGACGGAGGGCGCATCTCAGAGCCTCAATGCGGACAGGGAGAACAGAAAGCGTGTAAAGGGTATGGTCGCTGAGGATGTCATTGGTGGCAAATCAAGCACGAGCTCGAGTGGTCAGCACTCTTCACAGGCACATCACTCCGATGCGAGTCCTTCGTTGTCGTTGCATGCTGCATCGAGTATGCACATGCCCGGCGTCCGTCAGCCTGAGAGGACGACCAGCCATTCGCCGTTTGTGATCTCTGGTGCGGTCCGGCCGAGGGAAATGATGGGTCATGGTCCTGGCGATGCGGCTGCAGGAGATGAGATTTCTTTCGCTGCGAGCATCGACTCGACAGCCGCGACCAAGCCTGGAGCGTCAAAGCCATGGCACAAGAAGGTCCACCTGAGGGGCAGAATCAAGGGATGGCTCGCCAAGGAGGGGCTCTGGAAGCCAGGCAAACCGAAAGGCGGTCATATGTCAGGTCGTATCCAGTCCGACAAAGGTGTTTAGGACACGCGAGACGTGGAGATGGCGTTGCTGGAGAGCAGGCCTGGGAAGAAGCGTGTGAGACCATGGGGCGTTGATACATCGGTGTAATAATAGTCGTCGCACAGGCAAGTTTGTATGTTTTTGATGGGCTGAAGCGCTAGGATCCCGGAGGTCGATTGCAATAAGGATAGCGATGGAGGAGGTGTTGCTGCAGCTGCTAGCTAGCATTGCTCTACTAGGGCACGCTTAATGGGGAGTCGTTGAAGTCTACCAGCAGCCCCTTGAATCCCGGATCGGCATTATCCAGCCTCCGAAGGAACTCGATCTTGTTCCCTTTTCGAGACCAGAATATGATCGACTTCACGCGAGCACTCAATGACTCATTTTCGAGCTTTTGTCTAGACTTGTGAATCCACATCTAAAACTACACCTTCTTTTGCTCTTCTTCTCACATACGCAGACTTTCAATCAACTCTTTGTTGACAAAAGCCCCCGTTGCCCCGCGATAGCGGGCAGAGTCCCCGCCAAGAAACTGAAAAAGCAGCGCTCAAGTTTGGCACAACTCATCAAACATTTGACAAGATGGCGGACTCGTTGAGTGCAGATGAGAAGATCGCATTGATCAGGAGCCAGCTGCAAGAAGTCATCAAGCCCGAAATTATCGAGGATGTGATCCGCAAGGGGGAACGTGCCCCCGTCATCTACTGGGGTGAGCTCAGCAAGCTTTATTCACTACATCTAAGAAATGTATACTGAAACAAAATCGACAGGAACTGCAACTACGGGTCGACCACACGCAGCATACTTCGTCCCCATGATCAAGCTCGCCCACTTCCTCCGCGCCGGCTGCGTCGTAAAGATTCTCCTCGCCGACATCCATGCATTCCTGGACAATCTCAAAGCCCCGATCGAGCTCGTCAACCACCGCGCAGAGTACTATCGTCTCGTGATCCAATCCATGCTGAAGGCCATTGGCGTCCCGCTCGACAAGCTCGAGTTCGTCCTCGGCAGCAGCTACCAATTGACCCCCAAGTACACCATGGACATCTTCCGACTCTCGAGCATGGTGACCGAACACGACGCCAAGCGCGCCGGTGCCGAGGTCGTCAAGCAGAGCGAGAACGCACCGCTGTCCGGTCTTATTTACCCGCTGATGCAGGCTTTGGACGAGGAGCACCTGGGCGTCGACGCGCAGTTTGGAGGTGTCGACCAGAGGAAGATCTTTGCGCTTGCTAATGATCGGTTGCCTGCGGTCGGCCACAGGGAGAGGACGCACTTGATGAACCCGATGGTTCCTGGTCTGGCGGGTGGGAAGATGAGTTCTTCGGATCCGGATTCGAAGATTGACATCTTGGAGAACGCCAAGGGTGTGGAGAAGAAGATCAAAAAGGCGTTTGCGGAGCCGAAGAAGACGGATGGGAATGGAATGATCAGCTTCATCGAGTATGTGCTGTTGCCGGTGAGCGAGCTGCAGAATGGTGGCAAGGGACAGGTTGTGTTTGAGAGGCGGGAGGGTGAGCCGTTGGTTTATGACAATTTGGAGAGCTTGAAGGCGGACTATGTTGCCGACAAGGTGAGCTTGTGCTACTCATTTGTTCATTTGATGGTACAGCTGTATACTGACGTTTACTCGTAGCTCACACCTCAGATATTGAAGGCTGGCGTCACAGCTGCGCTCAATGGCCTGCTGAAGCCAATCCAGGACGAATTTGAGGCAAACGAGGAGTGGCAAGAAATCGAGAAGAAAGCCTACCCACCGCCCGAGGTCAAGAAGAAGGTCAAGAAGGAGAAGAACCTTGGCACTCGCTTCCCCGGCAACAAGAAGGTGGAGGCTAAGCCAGACGGTCATGTCGAGGGACCCGACAGTCAAGAAGCGAACGTATCGACCGATGCATCGGCGGCGATAGACAAGCTAGAGATCGCTCAGAAGCAGGCTGGATAGAGCTATATATCCAGCGAAAATGAAATCTTATACACTGCACAAACTTTCCAACTGGTGTTTGACCCAAGAACACGTACCCCAACTCCATGGACTCCTGTCACGGCTTACGATTGCTCTTTCGCAGCCAAGAAGCTTGATGGCAGCCAACAACACTCACAGTGGATCAATAATCTCAGCTAGAGGTGCTGTAGATGCTTCCGGCCGAAGAAACCAAGTCCAATGACGAAATGCTCCTCGTATCAAGAGTCCTCTTCGCCACCCTCGAATGAAACATCTGCGCATCCTCGGGCCTCCGACGATTCAGCTTCATTGCCCAGGTATCAGACTTGTCCGCCCCCAGCTGCTCATGCTCCTCCGCGGCCACCCTCGCCGCGTCCGCCTGCATTCTGCACTCGCGTCTGCGCTCCAAAATCCTCTCCTTCTCCTTCTCCAGAATCTGCAAGCTGACCCGAATGTCTGCCAGGTCGGTTCGCAGCTGAGCCACCTTGCGGCGCATCACGTCTTCCGGCATGAACTCGTCCATGTTGATGAGCGGCAGCAAGGTAGTCTTTGTCTTTCTGACGGTGGCGGCCGACGTGGCGATGTTAGGGTTGCTGGAGGTGCTGGGGGCGGACTGCTTGTGGCTGCGGGATTGGGACTTGTTTCTGGTGAGTCCGCTGCTGGTGATGCCGAGTTCGCGGAATTTGCTGCGTATTCCGAGGCCGGTGCTGCTGTTCTTGTCGCCATCCGAGGTGGTCGGACGGCCTTCTCTCTCTGCGTGAGGCATGATGGTGTGTGTTCGTTCGATGCGTGATGACGCGTGTTAATGAAAGTATTGTAGACTTGAGAAGATAGTGTAGAATGTAGAAGTGATAGCAATGGCTTGCGTCTAGTGGAAAATCTTGCTCTGACAGATGAAGGGAATGGAAATTAGAGGCTGGGATGAGGAGAGGTGATATACTTCCTATGATTGCGTCGTTCATGGTAGCAGCCAGTACAATTTTCTGGATGAGAGGGGAATGATCCAGAGAGCGACTTTTGTCAAGCTTGATTTCCAGCATGAAATGTCCGTTCTAGGAAATAAACGTTGCACGAACTGTGGGTGGCGCCTGCGAAGCAGCGGAGGAGAACCGCTCGCATATGGCCGTGCCCATATATCCACGGGACGGAGGAAAGCAATGCATGGAAACGAACATCTCTTTTCTGGCGCAATGAAAAAATCGTCGCGGAAGAGTCATTCGGTCCCTGCAGGGCATAAATGTCGAGGGCTGAGATGTGAGTAACTTCTCGGATCGATCAGCTTGGAAACGTGAGCAATTAAGACAAAGGGGACCACGGCTATGGAGGCCACAGGACCATGCGATCTCTGCACTGTCTTTGTATCGGCGTATATTCGGTCCTCATCAGTCATCGGTCAGCATGAACCTGCGGCTACCGCTCTGTACACAAGGACGAATGCGAATGAAGCCATAACGAGGCCCGAAACAGCTGAAAATCCGAGCTTGTCAGTGTTCAGATGTGTATCGATGCCGCATGCCAACACAGCCTTTCAGCCACACAGTATAGAGTCCCCGATGCCCCATTGAGTGACTGTCCGTGGTCGGCAAAGAAGCAAATTGCCAACTGTCGTCTCTTGCCATGGCGGCAGTGCTGACACGCTCTTGCGCCGAGTCCTTTACCTCGCACAAACTGAGTGAGTCGACCCGCATCCTGCGATCAGCAATGGCACAGCAAAATTATCGACTAGCCCCTGCGAGATTGCCTCAAACGATCATCATGAACTTGCTTCTCGCTGGCAATATGATTCAAGGCCTGCCTCTCGAGCCCGCTGGCATGTGCGGCACACTCTTGTGGCAGCCCCTAGAGCGACCTCGTCGTGCTTTGACCTTCGTTTCAATGGCATTTGCTCTTCCGATCAAGAGTTTGTCACTGTGCAAGGTGCGCGGGAACAATCAAATCGGTGAACAGTCTAGCGCTTTTTCACTGATCCATATGATCGGAGCTGGGTCTTCGTCACTCTTTTGCCGCAAAATTACGAGCTTTGCCTCAGAAGCGCATACATGTCGGGAAACTTCTCCGTTGAGTCCGAGCTCGTCGGCAAGATCATCGATACCAAGTGGTCACTCCATTAACTTAGCGATACGCGTGCGTAAACACTCTCCAGGCTATGATTTCGGCCGCAGCAGCGTGATCGGTCCTGTCGATCGAATCTTCCAAAGCCTCATGATTGCAAAGATCTTGTCACGGGAGGCTCGCAACAGGTCATCGCACCCAGGACCTTTTTATCAAAGTTGGGACAGCAGGGCTACATGAAGTCGATGATTTACATTCTATATCATTCTCGGCATCACAGGCCCCAAGAGCTAGCTTTACTCGAGTTCCTCGCCACCCTCAGATCCACCGGCGGCCGTAGTTCGTCTTGCACGTAAGTCTACCAATCGGCTTTCTTGATGCACGCAACCTTGAAAGTAATGGCCTCTCCGACCGACGACCTCGTTTCATGGTAGGTCATGAACATGGTGGCGCTTGTTTCTTCTCCTTCTTCTTCCCTGGTTTTTTTTTAATGGGTACTAGTCGCAGCAAAAGGGAGCACTTGTAGCGCATAGATGCTCGCATGAGATTCTGACGACCATGTCGCTGGAGCAGTAGCATGCCTTTCAGATAAGCCAAACACGAAAAAGAGGAGCATGCAGCCAAAGCATAGGGTGCTCTCCTTCACCCATGTCGGTCAAGAGATCTGCCACGACCAGGATCCTGACTCTCCAACTGTTTCTTCCAAGTCTCCGGAAGCCTCGAACGCCTGGAAGGCAAGATTGGACCTTGCGGGCGACTACCCTTGACAGGTGACATGTCTCTCAGTCGACCGTCGATCTTATCAAGTTGGCGAGCAAAATCGGCCAAAGCCTCGCGGACATCAGTTCTGCGAGCTAGAGCCTGGCGAGGCGGAGTAAGTGCGATGTCGACGACATTCTCCGGTATTGGAAAGCCAGTGCCAGGCCCCATACGATTCTTGAAGAGCTTTGCAAGGCGTGACCGTAGCTCGTCAATGCTGATTTTAGTATGCAGGATGCAAAGACTCAGGTATTCCTCACCCTTTGGGTAGAAAAACGATTCGTCTCGCTTCGGACTTGGAAAGAGGGGCCACAAGCTTAACTCTCGACGGACTGTTGTGAGAAATGCCTTGTCATCCGCAGAAAGCTTTGCCCGCACCTTAAGGCAGTCGGTAGCTTCACACTTCCGCGGTGCGTCGAGTCGAAGGTGCTTAGCCCACTTATTAGCGAACCACATCACCATTAGACGGTACCTCACAACCTTGCCGATGCCGAAAACGGTAACAAGCGGTGTTTCTCTCTTGTCCACTATCCACTTCCTGAGATTGTTGTGGAGTTTGGTGTTGATACTGGACGTGTTTGCTCCAGGATAGGACCTCATGTACATCATTGCCATCGATCTCCATTTCCTGGCATGCTGGTTTTCGGTCAAAACGCGTGGAAATTGATGAGTTGAACGTCCTGAGCTACCACCAATGCTACACGGAGCGTCTAGAGACGTCCTACCGGGTGCGTCTTTGAGAGAATTCCACTTCCGAGAATAGTCTGTCCAAGACATTCCCATTCTTGGTCCATAGAAGACCTTCCATTCATCACACTGATTTGTGAACGTGAGTTTGGAGTCAAGCTCGACAGAGGGCAGAACCTCGGTAAGGCAGATGTCATGCAACCTTCGAGTGAATGCAGCGTATGTTGCGCCAACAGCCGTGCCGGGCTCGATCTTCGTGTCTGCCTTGAACCCGCGGATCTCGTTCCTCGCTAATGCCCTCGCCAAAGAGGTCGTGAACATGCCACCTGGCACAGCATAGCTGAGAGAATCGTCCTCGCTGACCTGGTGGCTGTTGCTTGTTTCGTCGAGATCGGACGCCATCAATGATGTGATATTGAGGTCCGGGACCACAGCCCAGTGTCCGGCATAGCAGGACGTCAGTATCAAAGTTACGGGCACATTCCGCTTGCCAACTATGGTGATGGCGGCCTTCGACATTTCCGGCTCCAGTAAAACTTCGTCCCGGCCCAGGAATCCGTTGCCGGTGGTATCATGGTTGTGACCCATCAGGATGTGACCACTGTGTTCCATACCGTGGCCAAAGATCATCAGAAGCACTGTGCTCCCGTCCGAACTGGCTCGGGTCGTCGCCGCTGTCACAGCTGCCAGAAACCGATCACGAAGCTCGTGAGGTTTAACCACGGTCACGTACGTGGCTTTATCCAACATTTCCTCGTCCATGACCACCTTTCGATCTGACGGCCTGTCGGTATCTTCCCGGGTATAGGCTGGGATTCCCGGCATGCCATGACAATATCGGCCATATTTGCGCACCAATTCTTTCGGATCCGCGCAGCCTAGCCAGGTCTGGTCGGGAGAAGTATCGCCGATGAGATGGTGCATAAAAAAAAACGTCCGACCAAAACCAGCCATCGTTTGCCGGGTGCGCGTTGCCTTCTCCAGCGTGACTGTCAGCTTCGACAGCGTCGTGCGCACAACACACTGCTACAACTCGTGTTGTGGGCTTGATGTCCGGAACTGCACAAGTTGCCAGAAAGTCCACATCGGCAGGATAAAGTTCCGTCTTGTCTTGGAGGTCGCCCTCCTTCAACTCCCGGAACGCAAGCGGTCTGTCCTTCACGCCGAGCATGCTCAATTGCTCGCTCAAATCCTTGGCCATGCTGGATGCTGGAACCAGAACTGAGAAGAATGACACTGAGTAACAAGGAATTGGAACAAAAGCAAGCAGCTATCGAGTAGCCAAGACAGGTCTCGATGGATAAATAGTCAAATAGTACATGTTGTTCGGCCAACTTTGCAATCGAAACAGCCAGTTTCACAATCAGGTCTGCGGCTCCAAAGGACTTGTACCTTTGGAACTGCAACGGCGAGATCACAAAAGTACAGGTTTTCATTCCGATCCTGACCAGAAAATCAGAGCAGGGCAGGCGGCACTGACTTGATTTAAATACCTGAAATGCAGCGACTTCGGGGATCGATATCGCAGTATTGCGTAGTCGCATGTCTCCGAGCAACGTAATCGGAGTCATCGCGTGAGTTGTTGCGATCTCTACAGCGTGTTCGGCGGTCTTTGCGGCTCCTTGCTGGCAAAATTATCGGCGCTTTGCCGTCGCTTTCGGCGCCCCGAGCGTCTCGCGGGCCACACTCTCCTTGGCTTGGCTCATCACCACCTTCGGAGCGATGGCTCCAGCACTGCTACATCGTCGAGCTACAGGGCCCGAACAGGGACTTGATCGCATTCATGAAATCATACGAAGCAGGATGAGACAAGCCATACGAGCACATGTCATTGAAGCAGGTATAGATCACTTTACGTTTTCTCTTTCATGGTGCCCGTCTTTGTGGCCCAACCTCGTGACAGTGCTATCATCATCATCATCATCATCATCGGTGACCGAGCAACAATCAAAAGCACGCGATTCACCAGCACCATTTTTTTCTTGATTCCGTGCTTCAACTCTCCAACTCGGAAATGCCTCTGTCAGAAGCAGACCCTCCAAACATGTCTTCCCCATCCTGCCTCCAACACGCCCTCTACCTCTGGCCTCACGGCCTCTTCCCCCGTCGTGTAAGCTACTACCTCCTCGCCTCCGGCCTCTGCCCCGACGCCAACACCCTCCTGAACGGCACCACGCACGCCCCCGACCTGAAAATCAACATCGTAACCATGAACCCCGAAAACCACGCCTGGGAGGCCGCCGACCCCACCGCGCCGCCCCTTGCCGGCAAATCCCTCCCCGCCCTGCTAATCACCGACCCATCGGCCCCGTCCTCGCCACCGGTCTGGATCCGAGAATCGAACTCCATAATCCTGTACCTCGAAGCCAACTTTGCCGCATTCGGAACCGGGAGACGACCCATGTCGGGTTCCGGCGCCGTCGACCGCGCGATCGCGGACGATTTGCTGTACACGATCAACGAGGCGATTCAGTGGCAGTTTGTCGAGACGAAGCATACGCGCGCGAGCACGCTGATGTGGTCGGGTATGAAGGCCAAAGAACAGTCCCCCGGCGCGGCGGCGGACGGACGCCGAAATTGCGGGAAGATGTTACGCAAGTTGCAGGAGATTGCGGCGGCCAGTTTGGAGATGAGTGGGTGGTTGACGCCGGGGGTCACGGATGGGCCGGGGATTGTGGATTGTGCGGTCTTTGCGTGGTCGAAGTATGTGATGTTGGGGTATGCGATCGATGTGTTGGATTTTGAGAGCGTGGAGAAGTTGAGAGCGTGGAAGGAGAGGATGGAGGCTGTGGAGTGTTTTAAGGTGTATGAGGAGGATGAGAGGGTTGTGCATCCTGACTTCTTGAAGTTTCATGACTCTTAAGCTTGTAATAGATCCAAAGCGCACCGAAAGCGTGGATAATGAAAAACTGGTAGGACCACGAGACAGTTGAGGTACGAGAAGAACTGTTATACCAACTACCAAACCAATGGCCGCTCCACGCTGTCCTGCCCAGGAATCCATCAAGCCATATGGAATGTCGAACGCCAATGCAAATACTGCTAACAGGCTGTACCTGCAGCTCCATAATAAACGCCTTGGCCATCATGCGTTACATCGTAATCATAGCGCGCTCAGACCTCCATTTGCCCGGCAGGCTCTTCGTCGTCATCGTCGGAAAAGCTGCCAGCGCTACTCATTTCGTCTTCTTCGTCTTCGTCTTCTCCAGCCTCGTCCGCCGCGTCCTTATTTGCGTACTTGGTGACATACTCTGCGTCAAGTCAGATGGGGTCAACACAGTGATGTGGAACGTTCATACCCTTGACCTTGGCATCATAGGATTTCGGATCGCGCATCAGAAGAGCGGCGGCTTCCCCGTTGAGAGGATCCGTAGGGTTCGGGTATCGGAGTAGCTGTGGTAGGAAGACCTCGAAGATGTTGATCATATCAAACATTGGTGACCACGTCTGGTTGATGACATCCAGACAAACCGAACCCGATCTGTGTAAAGGTCAGTCCTTGCTCACTTCCAGAGGTGGAACACGTACAACTCGTCAATGTTTGGGTGAAATATGCGATTGACAAACCCTATCGACGGGCTCTTGTACGGATACTGGTCGGGCAGCTCAACATGCACTTTCCACAGACCGCCCGAGAAGGGAGTCTCGTCAGGGCCTTTGAAACGGACATAGAATTCTTGCCTGTGCGACTATGAGCTGTCGTCCGAAATGGGGGCAGGCAAGGCGTTGCCAGGATGTCCGTACATGTTGTCGTTGACTAATGTGACCTCGTAATCGCTCATCAGCCTAGGCAATCCGTCAACATGGTTCCAGCCATTGCCAACCAGACAGTTTCGTAGAGAGTAACGGTATTCCATACATTTTCATGACATCAGTCTCGATCCGCCTCTTTGGAGAGCTCATCTTGTGTCGCTATGAGGGGCTGCAGCTCCGGTGGACTCGTCCGCCGGGATGGTGCAGCGAAAGCGAGGGCGTGCAACGTAGGCGGGCGAATTGCACCGGTCGTTAGAGTTTGGTCGTTGTAAGCTCGGAATAGTCGACAGACCTTTGCTTGACAGAGGCTGGCAGCTTCACAGAGCAATCTGGTCAACGGTGTTTAACCACGTGGAGCGGAACGGCGGGGAAGTGGCGCCGCGGGAGATGTCGAGGGCGGATGAGGTGTATGCGTCGTCGTGGGCAGGTGCTGACGTGGGCAGTCGAGGCGAGGGGAGTCGTGAGTGCAGGAAGAGCGTCGACAGCTGGTGATAACAGGAAGGTGAGTTGAGGAGTAGAGGTAGAGTAGAGGTGAGCATGTTCAAGCAGCACCTCTTTCCGGCCGGCTGTCACGGGAAGCCTTCGCCTTCAGTCGTTAGTGGTCACATCTCCCAAGACGGCGCCAATCGGCGGCTTATCAGGCGGGGCTGCGCCTGTGCGACCCGCTGTTTCCCCTCTATCCTGCTCAGCACAAGCAAAAGACCCGCCCACGTGCTCACGACAGATAGTACGGAGGTATTCGATCCTTTCAAGACCCCATACATCACGACATTTGCTGTCCACGCTTGTTGCTGCTCTCCAGCACCTTGTACTGGTCTGCCAACAACGCCATCTCCGAGGCGAAGCGCTGCTGGGCATCGTAAAACGCCGAGTTGGACATGTCCACCTCACATGCTGCTCTGGGATAGACTCCGTCAGCGAGCTGAGCATATGAGTAGCCATCTTGGTTGGTATTCGTCTCATCAAAGTCGTCAATCTGCATTGCATCCATCCACTGCTCCACTTTCTCGAGCTTGGGGGGCTCAATTCTCTTCCGCTTCATGCACTTCTCACTGTTCATTGTCGTGTTAGGGCGGTTCGAATAGCAACTCATGGTGACAGGGTAAATGTTGCGGCGAACCAAGCCGGGGGTTCGCATGGGGTCTTGTATGGTGCACCAACAGTGAGCACAGAACTCGGCCTCGCAGCCGTCGTACTCAGATTTCATTTCTGATAATGCAATACTAACGAGCGTCGCTCTCAGTGGACTAGGCCTTACGACAGTTCCAATGCTAGCCGCTCGTGCCAGCCCACGCCCTGCCGCAGCGATGCAGCTTCCGAATCCAACGTTGCACGCCAGACCCGAAGTAATGGCCAGACCCCCAGACACTCTCCATTTTCTGTCAGCATCTTTCCGAGTATTCCACGCCCCGTCGTTCCCATCACCGTCTTTGGACATTATCCAATGGTCTACAGACTCACGAGCGTGCGCACCTTTGCTGAGCTCAGCCAACGCGAACTGCTGTTTGGTGTTTCTGCCCAGGCGTGTCAAGTACCATCCGACTGCACCTACGAAGCATTCCTGCGCCCTGTCCTGACATTGCTCTGCTGGAACGTCAAGTGACTCGTCACCACTGTGCCATTACTTATTGGGCCTGCAGTGGTCTGTTTGGCTTACGAAACACTGCTCGCGCTCGGGCTCTTGGCCGTCGGCGGCGGTGATAGGTCGCTTCGTAAGCGACAGCTAAAGTTCAAGTCGCCCCGGGCTTCCGAGAACGAAAGAACTACTCATCGATAGATATCCTCGTTCCGAACAAGCGAAACCATATTTGTCGGACCGCCGTGAAGACTAACGCTCTCTATCGCACCTGAGCGGATGAAAGCGTAACATCCGCGGCGCCCAACCGACAGACCGAACCATAGTTTCATTTCCAACATTTACCTGTATTGGGAGCAACCGGATAAATCCTTTGCGAGGTTCAGAATCCTGCGGTTATCCACGATGACCTATACCGCCATCCTGCAATCACCAAGCACAGATATTACAATGATAAGACTGATCGCATTGGCGAGCTTTGCCTTTGGCTTGGCCTCCTCTGAACTTCCTGGAAATTGCTCCCGCAGCCAGGATCCTATACGCGTGAAGATTCGAATTAGTAGCTTTGTGCTACGAAGACCAGAGGCGGCATGTTCTGACACGTTCGTTGTTCCGCCGCCCACGGAGGGTCAGTTGTGAGTTCTCCGCATCCAAATAATCCAGGAGGGACGCGATCCTCGCGCCGCCCATCAGACGCTCGAATGTAGAGATCGGCATCACCAACGATTTGCATCGTCGGATCTCTATGAAGATGCACCGAGACAGGAATTTGGCGATTCAATCTCCGAATTTCGCTGTGCCAGTCCCATTTTGGCGACCAGCATGCAAAGAGAGTCCAGCACCAAGCCTGCTGTCCCGGAAAGGTCCTTGCAGCTGCATATCCTATGTCTGGCATCGCCTGATTAGTTTGACATGTCGATACGAGAGCTGACCGCTTAGCGTCCACAAGCGAAATCCTCGACACGGAAGCAGGTCCCGAGCCCCAAAATGCGGAGCGTTCCCGACAGAGATTCCTCCCGACCTTGCCAATCGGTGATGCTTCTTTCGACTGGTCCGAGACCGATTGACAAGGACTGAGGAGATCCGAGGATTCTGATGCTCAGTATGACAACGGCAAGTTTCGTGTTGGAAGAGCGTTGGAGGCCTAAGTTCTGCTTTCGTGAATAACCCTACCTGCATCTCCTCCACCCACCAGTCTTATCGTACCGAGTTTAGCCGTGTAACACGTTCACCAGGATCCGAGAACCAGGGAGCAACTGCTTCCATTTGGACATGAACACGCTCGGATGAATGTGAACCCAAGCTGAGCGGCGGATGAGGCAATCATAGCGGCACAGTCGCGAGTCGGATGCTGAACCACGTGCTCGGTTCTGCGCCGAACACGGCACTAGAGCTTCCTTCGGACATGCCCGCCTCCAACAGCTTGCGAATACAAACAAGGTTGCGCGTAACTACTGCCGTCGAGCTCCCGACAAAACAAGTTCATCAAGTAAAATCGAACGGCAGGTGGCCAAGGTGTCGGTCAAGGCGTAGTCGGAGTGCGGCACAGTATTGCGGATAATCTGCAGAGCGAGGATGCCTGAACTGTTACCTACCTAGCCTTCTAACAGACCAACAAAAAGTGAACAGCCATTGCGCCTCTCTCTCGAAAACGAACGCGCGTCTTGATTGAAGCCAGCATGGTCGTCAGGTGCACCTTGCTGCGAGATTGACAGTACGTCGTTGCGGATAAGTCATTCAACAACGGCGGCTTCGAATCTTGTCAAGCGATGACCAAGGCAGAAAATCCGTAAGCGCAATGGCGAACAGATCGGAAAGCAGTCGGATATGATATTCCCCTATACGCGGAATATCACCGACGCAGCTGATAGGCATCACAGCCACTTGAATGCGTCGTAGGTCTTCGCGTCGTAACACGCGCTGGTGCTCCTTTCGATAATGGCGAGCTTACCATGAACCACACCAAGCGAGAAGCTTCCATGCCTGTTTTGCCGTTTGCCGAAGATTAAACAATGCTTGCATGCATACAAGTCTCGAGCCATGCACGAGGTTATCTCAAAGAAATGACCCGTTAACGCGATCATGCAATGCAAAGGAGGTTGAGCAGCGAGCTCAACGTGGCCGAAGCATTCGAGCGGCTGCGTGCACAGACCACATTTGGCTTCCAGGGGCCGGCTCTCTTGGCCTCGAGCCGTCTTCAATAATCCATCCACCGACACGCCATCACAACCACCGGAAGAACGGTATGTATTTACAGAAATATTCGTGGTGAGTCAGGAAACTGAATTGCTGATGCCCAATATCTTTACCCTTTCTATCATGTCTTCCTGATTGAATGTGAGGGGCATTGCTCACGCTGGCCCGGGCCTTCCCCGCTTTCATTACACTTGCATCATGCACCTGAGCCCAGCTCATCAATGCCGCCACCGGGACTGGCACTCTGAAACAACTCACATGCAGAGGTTCACGATCAACTACTGACGCAACGATGCTTCGCTGGAACTGTGCCGATTGGCCGTCTGAGGGAGATTTGGATTCAGGAGATCTTGGACCGCTGCCCAGATCGTCCCTCACACTGCATGCCTTGATCCCTCGATAACCGATGACTAGTCATGGATCTCTCCGTGCTATGCTTTCTGACATGCGCAGTCAATCGCCACAATCTTACTTGCTGTGCGGGATAGTTCGGTAAATTGCTGGCATCATATCGCATGACAAGTGGCGTTCTGCCAACAGGAATGCTGTCCATGTTCTGCTCTGACCAGGCGAGGTGGTACTCCTTCGCATATATCGAAAGTGCTAGTCAGGACCAAAGCATGGCATAGGCAAGATTCCAACCCACAAGCCTCGTGAGAGGACGTTCCATCTTGTCTTTGCTCAATTACGGATGCTCCGCTTCCTTGAAAATCAACACGATCGGTAAAGTCAAGCCGGACAAGGCTGCTGTCGAGACCGCCCATCGTCGCGGACAAAAGGTACGGTCCCAAATCCCCGGAATGATATCTTTGAGACAAGCATAGCTCTCCTGCGTATGTATTCCGTCCTCTCCTCCCCGCTCGCCTTGACTGCCCTCACCAGGCGCACATCGTCGGACTCATGCGCAATCGTGCCTGGTCCCCGGCGCTTAAGCCGATCAGCTTAAGACATCCCGCCTCCTGACAATGTTATCGATGGCATCAAGACGCCCCCCTGCGTAAAAGGTTCAAGCATATCTTCAACTCGAGATCCGCTCACTGTTGATCTTTCTTTTGTGTTGTATCACTCTAATACGATCTGGTTCTTTACTGGCAACCAAGCGGACATTCTTCTACCATACCATAATTGATAATATACCCACCGCCCGTGTCACGCATCCGTGGTCCATCGCTCTTGCCAGCCACCATTCGCTCTTTGCAAACTGACGAACAATCGAAATCATCAAACATTGCCATATTCAGAACTTTCATTGTCCGCTGCCAGAGTCGCTCCTTAATCAGTAAAACACGAGTCTTCAATTTCTCACTCAGCATACTCATCTACGACGATCAGAATCAAAAGGTCTTAAGCCAATCGCATCAATCCTATCACCGAAAATCTATCAGTACACTTACACTTCGCCCTCGCCGAATCCTCTACATCAGTTCTCGCACCAAACTAGCTCGTCCACCTCAAGCTCTCATCAGCCAAACTCACCATGCAGTGTCTCACCGCCCTTCTCCTCGCGCTGCTCTCCCTCCTCACCCTAACCGCCACCGCGCCCATCAGCCGTCCTCGCCAAGGCCGCCACAGCTACGCCATATCGATCATCAAACGCGAACAATTCATCACCTGCGCGGTCGTCTGCCGAGCGTGTCGGTCTTGCAATTCCTGGAGCCCGAAGACGGTGACGGCGTCGAATTGCGAGTATTCGTGCGACACGGCTTGCATGGTGGATCCGTTTCGGTACAAGAAGGGGGCGAGCTGTCCGAAGGCGGAGGAGTTGAAGAGGAGTGGGTTGGTCAGGTAGTGGGGATCAGGGGGATTTGGGGTTGAACATGGAAGATGAGGAGAATGAACTGCGCGGCGAAAAGAGAATGGAAGTCTGGATGTGATGAGCGGTGTTTGAATCTGGGATCTCGCAGACACGGTGTTTGCTTGTAAGAGACTACTTGGTGCTGGTGATCCGATTCTTTTGGGTGTAGATATTGTTCACATGAGAAACAAATTCGCTCCCCCCGAGTCCTGTCAAGAAAACGCACTTCTTTCGATGTAACAGCCCAGACACGATGTGCTCGATCGGATAGTCAAAGTCGTCGCTCAGTTGCAACAGCTCTGATCCTCAAGCTCCAGACGAAGGCGCAGACAAGTAGATGTGCCCCCGTGTTTGGCTGCAGAAGTACCCTGTCACGGTCACTAGTCAGTATATCTAACAAGGAAGTGTGTTCAACGTGCTTTCAATCTATTAGATAAGATACGACTGGCTGACGGTGGTCGATGAGCGAGAATTGGTAAGTTTCCGAAATTTGGAGCACAAAGTTGGAAACTATGGACTCGACTAGCAGCTCGCCACGGGCCTTGACCGCAATCAGTCAAGCTTCAACACATGGGTGCTATCAGTCGCACTTTTGATTGGCTGCAAGCGGCAGAATCCCTGGAAATGCCGGCGGAGCTCCAATGTCGACTGCCCAGCCTGGCCAGCGGCCTGCGATATGGGCAACACGGCAACCCTCATTTCCCATTTCCCATTGCTCTTCACCTACGCACCTCTCTGCCCTGTCGCGTTGGGCGTCCTTCGTTTTTGAGCACCATCAAGTCGTGTCGAACGAGCGACAGGTGGAAACCCATCTTCCCCGCATAGTCAAACAGCGGTCGCGCCTCGGGACAAGGATCGGCGCAGTGCAGAAATCAGGAATCGAGAGTCCCAGCCATCGCAGCGCAGTCCGGTCGCGTTGCCCCTTACGACCATCCACATTCCCAACCATCTTTGGCGGCATCGCCGTTCAAGCGCCACCACTTTTTCCATCCACTCTTTGAGACATTGTCCGACCGCGAGTCTACCACGTTCCGCTAGCCTCTAGTAATCCTTGCGCTCTTGACCGTCTGTCGTTATCGCGCGCCATCCATTGCTGCACATTCCACATCCACAAACACCGACCCGCATCGCGGCCACCGAGCCGCCCTTCACTTGGCCGCGCCATGGCTCGAGAAGACGAGGATCGCGAGCGAAGACACCGCCGTCCCCGCGACGAGACTTCACAGGAGCGTCGTGAGAGACGGGATGCCCGTCGCGAGAGGCGTCGCACCGGAGATCTCGACGAGAAACGACGTTCACACACCAGTTGGGAGGAGGACAAGCGGAGGAGCGCGCAACAGTCAAAGTCAAGGTCGCCAGAGAAGAAGTCACAACGACCGCGAGTGACCGAGAGATACACCGCGTCCAGCTCGGAAGGCTCGACGAATGCCCTCAGCGCGGATGCTCTTGCCAGACTCGACGCCGCCAACGATGGCAGGGACTACGAAACTTCCGACTCTGCCGGGAAGAGACCGACGTACGGTCAACGCAGGTATAAGAGCAATGACGACAGGTATCGACATCGGGACGAAGCCATAGCTATGTTAGAGGAGCAGCGTCGTAAGAAGAAGGAGGCGTCGGGCGGTCGGCCCAAGAAGGAGAAGGTCAGGGTCGTCAGCCGTGGGAGCAGCAGCTCCGCCGAAAAGGGAGGCGGAGGCGGCGGCGGTGGCGGATCCAGCTTCGCCATGTACAGGGAGAAGGCCAAGCGCAAGAAGTGGTACATAATAGGAGCATTCGTCTTGGTGGTTCTCGCCGTCGTCGTTCCTGTGGCCGTGGTCGAGGCGAAGAAGAATAGCAGTTCGGTCAGTGGCAGCAGCAGCAGCAGCACCAGTGGTGGATCCGGTGGGACGCAACCTGGTGTCACGCCAGACTCTCTCGGTGGGATAACCCAAGATCAGGTACCGGCTTGGGCAAAGGGGACATATTACGATCCATTTACGTGGTACGACACGGTGGATTTCAACGCGACCATCACCAATGAGACTGTTGGAGGCATCCCAATCATGGGTCTGAACTCGACGTGGGATGACAGCGCCAAGGCGAACGACAACGTTCCAGCATTGAACCAGAATTTCACGTACGGAAAAATCCCCATTCGAGGAGTCAACATTGGAGGCTGGCTGTCCCTCGAACCCTTCATCACCCCGAGCATCTTCGACCAGTTCCCTCAGTCGGCCAACATTGTCGACGAGTACACTCTTACCTCCAAGCTCGGCTCGTCTCTGGCTGCCTCTCAGTTAGAGAAGCATTACAGCAGTTTCATCAATAAGGAGTCTTTCCAACAGATCCGGGACGCAGGCTTCGATCACGTGCGTATTCCATACAGTTACTGGGCTATCACGACCTATGACGGCGACCCTTATGTCAAGATGATCAGCTGGCGCTACCTTCTTCGAGGCATTGAGTACGCTCGACAGTGTGGCCTGCGAGTGAACCTTGACCTTCATGCATTACCTGGATCGCAGAACGGGTGGAATCACAGTGGACGTTTGGGACCGATTGGATGGCTGAATGGAACCGACGGTGACTTGAACGGCCAGCGTTCGCTCGATCTCCACAACCAGCTTTCACAATTCTTTGCCCAAGACCGTTACAAGAACGTTGTTGCGATCTACGGCTTAGTTAACGAACCGAAGATGATCTCGTTGCCCACCGACAAAGTACTGAATTGGACAACCAGCGCCATTGATATCGTCCGCAAGAACGGCGTTAAGGCAGTCATCAGTTTCGGCGACGGCTTCTTAGGTCTACCCAAGTGGAAGGGACAGTTCTCCAACTACGACAATCTCGTCCTCGACGCTCATCAGTATGTTATTTTCAACACTGACCAGATTGCGTTCGACCACAAAACCAAACTCAACTTTGCCTGTTCGGGATGGACCGGCCAAATGAACGCAAGCATGGACCAGTCCACCGGCTTCGGCCCCACTATGTGCGGCGAATGGAGCCAAGCTGACACCGACTGCGCGACCTACCTCAACAACGTCAACGTCGGTTCTCGCTGGGAGGGAACCATGAACACGGGTGATGCAAGCACCAACGTCCTGACACCGACCTGTCCACTGAAGAGCTCCAAGTGCAGCTGCAAGAACGCCAACGCGGACCCGAGCTCCTACAGCGCCGATTACAAGCAGTGGCTGTACAACAACGCCATCGCGCAGATGATCAGTTTCGAGTACGGTTGGGGTTGGTTCTACTGGAC
Source organism: Cyanodermella asteris (assembly GCA_900618795.1). Lineage (NCBI taxonomy): Eukaryota > Fungi > Ascomycota > Lecanoromycetes > Ostropales > Stictidaceae > Cyanodermella > Cyanodermella asteris. The sequence goes on from UYJD01000021.1 coordinate 113,744, forward strand.
GTGGCAGACCGAGAAGAGCACGCAGTGGAGCTACAAGCTCGGAATGGACGCAGGCATTCTGCCAACGAAGACCTGGGACAGGAGCGGCAACGGGCCGAACGGGCAGGCGTTGTACACCTGTGATGGTACTGCGCCGTCGTTCAGCAACCTCGACGAGAGCTACTAGGCCTTGTCGTTTGACGACGAATCGCGAAGCAGTTGCATGAGGTTGGTGTTTTTTTCTTTCTTCTTTTGAGCGTTTTTTTCTGATCTTGGATCTCGCGAGACTGGACGAGAGTGTATCTATGATGGAGGAGGGCCCTTCTGACTTGGGTCGCAGGAAGAAGGTCATAGCTATACCCAGAGCAGCATTGGTGGACCTCAGGCCATAGCAGAGGCAGTGATGGTACATGATAGTTACCAATGAACATTCCTAATGGACCTTTTTTTTTTCCATCAATTAACAGCGTGACGGTTTACTCGTCATCACCAGAATCCCTGTCTTCTTCGTCGTCTACTTCATCGTCGTCCAGAGGTTTTCGCATCGAGCATTTCGAGCTTCATTATATCCTTCTTCTCGCACAACTCATCGAGTGGATTCCAATCGCCATATGCAGACCCCCAATCGCTCGAAACACTCTCAAGCGACCACCACTCCACCATCGCCATCCTCTTCCTCCTCTCCCGTCGGCCTCGCTTCCCAACCCCACTCCGGCACCCTCCATCCACTCGCCCTCCGTCCCCCCATCCTCCCGTTCCATAAATCCGGCATCCGGAAACCTTTTCCCCCATTCATCCCTTGCCCCCCCCTCTGAGCTCCCGCGTACCCGCCCAACTCTTCGAAAATCTCGTGCAGCGCGTCGCTGCCGCTCGAGACTGCGCGTAGTGTTTGGGCCGGCGGACTACCACGGTCCCATTGTCACGATCGTGCCCCGGTCGGTCGGTCGGTCGGTCGGGGCCGAAAAAAGGTTCGCCATCGGCCAGGCGTGGTTGTGGAAGGAGCACAGGACGGCTTGGAGGCGGGAGAATTTGTGGAGGATCAACGGGGACGGGGGCTGATGGCGCTCTTTGCAGCTTTTCGGTGTCGACGGTTGCGGTGGAACAGATCGGAATGAGTACACCAGAGCAAGGGAAAGAGAGGATGGATTTTGGGTTTGATCGAACCAAGGCTGCAAAATTTGGATGGGGGGGGGAGGTGTTCAGACGGCACCTTGCAGATACCGGGATGGATGGATATCGGTTGGGAGCCTTGTCAAGTCGTCCAGACAGGCATCGCGATCGCGCTGGCGTTTGCGCAGCTGAAGGATCTCATCACTTGGCATCGCAAACGGACGTGCAAAACAGAACTTCTAGTGAGGCACGGACAAGGAGTTTTGGGAAGAGATAATGGCAATACACTCATGCGCGCAAGTTCGGACGGCCAGGAAGCTGATGAATCGTATCGAAGTAACTTGCAAAGACGACCTGCGTCTGCGCGTCACGCTCCATCGCCATGCCTCTCTTAGGCCAAGTGAGCACACCCACGGCTGTTGCCGCCGTCCATTCAGACTTTGAGCGCACGTTTCTGGGTGCTCTCTAAACGACCATCCGTCGATCGCGACTGGCTCTTTCCATCTCGAAGGATTCGTTGCCCTGACGCGAGTAGGACAAATACCGGACGGTAATACTCATGCCGGTGTGGCTCCGCAGCTGCCGGCCTCATCTGCATGCCTGATCACGCTCCCGTCACACAAATTACAGTATGATTGACGATGATAGCGGCTTGCCGAGCTGGATCTGGTTGGTCATCGATCCCCCGGGGTCTGACAACGGCGCAGAAAGTGTATCCATCTGGGGTAAAAAAAAAAAAAAGCATCTTCGAGTCACACTATGGGTGATTCTGCTTTCATCGAGGACTATCTGACCGTGTATCTCATCCTGACGAGATTGAAATCAAGACAGATGTCCGATCATATAACAAAGGTATGCAGGACTCGTGACAGGCACGGTCGTTGTCGTCGCCGTCGCAGTATACAAGCGCGCCCGCGAGGTCTTCCATAGCAATTACATGCAACAGCTTGTCCTCGGCGACGGATAATTCCCGGGTCCAAACGTCACTAATGATGCTGATATTCTGGCGGTGTAGTAAAATACACTGATGATGGTCTGGCATGCAAGCTGCAAGCTGCACGTGCAAGATGGGTAGGAAGGATGACCCGACTGCTGTGATTGATATTAAGGCCAGGGCTGTGGATGAAAGCTTTTTTGCCTTGTTGCCGCTGGGACAACCACCGAGTACAATCTACATGCTGGCGAAGAAGATTGCCGACGACATTCTCAAGGTGAGGCGAGGATCATGACGAGATCTTGCCTTGTCGTGCCGAAGTAGAGTGAAAAACAATGTCGAATACATATACATGACAATCAGATATGCACATGAGTGATCACTCCCACTTAAGTGTGCAAGCGATGGTCTCGAACCGCTCGCTTTGAGTCTCCGACTGTCTTACCTTATGCCTTGCCCGACTTTGGCTTGCATATCGTCAGTCCATCAGCTAAAATCCCACCTCCGAAGATCCACCCCTTCTCGACGTCAAAAGCAGCCGTCGTGATACCAGAAAGCGACTTTTCGCCGGCGTCCTCAAGGATTTTCTTCCATTCGTACCCACTCTCACCGCTCGCGATACTCCCCGTCTTCCTACTGATCTTGTGCACTGCAGACTGCCAGCCTTTGTGTCCCGACCCCTTGGACTGCATCGACCCGAACGTCTTGACCATGTTCGCCAGATTAGCAGACCAAACGTTTCCGTCGCGGTCCGGCGACAAGTTATCCGTCGCCATATCCATCTGGATCTTCTCCACAAGGGTCAGATTAAAGTCCGAATCCGGCTCGTAAACATGGATCTGGGCATCAAACATGGACGGAACGTAGATTCGGCCGTCGGCCGGATTCCTCGTGATGCCGTTCTGCATCCAGGCTCCGTCGGCGACTTTCTTGCACGGAGCGCCCGACTTGCCGTTCTGGCCGGGGCAGTGTACGGTGCTGCCGCCGCCGAGGAGGAGTTCGGCGTGAGACCAGATCGGCGAGCTGCACGACGACGTGTGGTCGTTGGAAACGTAGAATCCGCCTGCACCGTCCGAGACGACGCGGTTCGGCCGCACGATCAACGGGTCCGAGTAGGTGGCGACGTGTCTGAAAGAGCGAGATCCCACCGCCGACTCCTCGAAGAGCTCGATGCTGGGATCGTAGACTCCGTCCACGGGCTTGCCCGTCGCGGCATCGATCTTGGGTCTCTCGTTCACGAGGTGGAACTGCAGGCGCCCTTTTGCGACGGTTCTTTGCGCGCCGAAGCCGAGGACATCCATCGAGGCGTGTCCGGCACCGAGCATGCTCACGAAGCCGGATTTCGCATGCGGGAGATGCTTCACGACCTCCACTACAGCCTCGCCCCGCTCGCCCAAAGACCGGACCGCATCGACTTCCACACTAACAACCGATCCACCCGTCCTATCCGGCGCATACGCCAGCTTACACCCGAAAGACTGCCAACTCTCCCTGTCCCCCAGATTCTGACACGCCGCATAAAGCCTGCGATCCCAGTCGTCAAAGTAAAGATCCTCGCACCCTTGCAGCAGCGGGTGGTGGATCTTCTCACACTCGTAAGCGAAATCGGATAGAGGTTGCACGCTGCGGAATACGCCGAGGTGCGTTATAAATCCGCGGATCTGGGCTTGATAGAAGAAGGCGACCAGCAGGACGCAGAGGCCCATTGTGCTGAGGAAGTTGGTCTCTACTTCGTCGATGGCGGGGCCGAGTTCGGTGCGGACGGCTTCGCGGGCGCGTTCGTGCTCGGCGTCGAGGTCGGCATCGTCGGCTGGGTGGGGAGTGGAGGTGGGTTTGTCGGGCTTGGGGTCGGAAGCCATTGTCGGGCAGCATACAATTGTGAAGCAGACGAGACACGGAGGCGGAGTAAGAAAATTAACGAGCTGGTCGCGTCGAGGGGAATGTGTGAGGAATGAAGTTTGAGGATATACTTGTGGAATATGGGAGCCTGTCAGGGTCAGGTACCGTCTCGGTGGTGCGGGTTTTAGACAAGCTTCTGAAAGTCAGCCGAAATGGATCCCTGCCAGCCGCACGACATCATAGTCAGAAGCGCGTCGTGGAATTAGACTTCTTTGGCTTCGGCACCAGTTTGTATGGCCTGCTCTCGGCTTCATTGAACTGTGTCTACGCTATATTGCCCTGGAAAAAGAGCACAACAAATAACACAGAGCTACCCATAAGTCCATCAAGACTTCACCATTGTCGTCGATGTTGAGTGCGGTGAAACGTTGGTTCACAGGTGCCTACTGACTGGAGCCGAGGTACTTGAGGCTGCCAAATACTTGCGCGATCCCGGCGAAGTTTGAACGGGACTCATCTCCCTGCTGGTCAAACGCAGCTCGACAGAGATGTGAAACAAAGCTGATGCCTGAAAACTATGTATATCTCAAGCGCTCCTTGCATTTGACCCCATCATGTCAGCATGTGAATACACAGAAGAGAACCCACAACAACTCAAGCCCCGAACCCGTGAAGCAGCGGCGGCTTCTCCTGATCGCAGACAATTCCTCGCACTACACACACTACTCTCCGTGCGCCTCGGCCAACAACTTTCTCAACTTATCCGGATGCGCCCCCGAGATGCTGTCCTGAATGTCTCCATCCTTGAAAATGTGAAAGATGGGCATGACGCGCGCGCCCAGCTCCTGCGCAATATCGAGCGCATCGTCGACGTCGTATTTGTAGAACTTGACGTCGGGGTATTTTGCAATCAACTCGTCGACTACGGGCTGCATGGCGACGCAGTTGGGGCAGGTCTTGCCCGTTCCTTCGAGGACGGCGATGCCTTCGCTTTGGAGGGCGGCTTTGGAGTAGTCGGTTCGGTCTTTGAGTTCTTCCATCGTTGGCAGTTTGGTGATTTATTTGTGGCGATTTCTTCGACAAAGGACGAGATTCTCGAATGATGAGGTTGAAATTACGAATATTATCTTTTGAAGGGTGAGTAACGGTAATTGTATGGCTGATCGATTGGTGGCGGTGGTGGCCGGTCGGCCGGATGACGTAGCGGACGACTTGTAACTCACGTGAGGCCAGGGAGCTACAGCAAACGGCGTTAAACTACAAAAGGTAGTGAGCGCTTTATTCATGTGCAGGAAAGCTACACATCATTGATCTCGCGCTCAAGTCTAGACTTTGGATGACAGGATAGATTATCAGCACATGCAGCATCACAGTGAGTGCCATTGCGCAAGCATGCCACGTGCGCACGTTGTGAATATCCAACTCTCGCCAATTCCAAGAACCACAGCAGCGAGTCCGGGATATCGACGGTCACGGACGGTCTCGTCATCTAGTCACTATCTGCGTCCAAATCAGTAGCTGCCTGTCGACGGTGGGGCACCTGGTCTGGTCCTGTCAATGCCGCTGAGACCGGGTAAGAGGAGCTGCTCCGCTCTCAAGTCTCGTGACTGGTTAGGATTTCTGTATATCCTCATACTTGTGTTCGTGCAACCACTGACAATCAAGCAAGTCAGATCCTTTGGGACCTGATGGTACCATTCCTAGCCATCCTTCAGTGGAAATATCACGTAGCTTCGTCAGTCTGTTTGGCAAACCTATCATCGCTCTCGAATATGTACTCAGATCGATGGACGCCGATGATATAGAGGCGATGACCGCGAAGTTTAACGAGGCTAAGCTCGTCGCAGCGTGGCTCTCAAATTGGCATGGATGCGGCACATGCGGGTGACGCAGAGAAACGTTGGAGGCGTCCTCTTGCGGAGACCCCTGAAAGGCGTAAGAATAACTTGAGCTCCCAATTCGAAGAACATGTCCATCATTCCGACTGACAGCTAAGCGAGTGCCGTGTACATGGCGCATCCCAGTCGTGACTGGTTGCCGTCTATTTGCAAGGAAACCAAGCAAGCTTCCGATCGCGTCGGTACTCCCAAGCGTCAAGAATTCGTTTGACAGTATTCTACCGGACTTGACATTGCTGCAGCGTCGAGAGAATTGTCATCAGCTTGCTTGCATAACCTCTCAAGAGTGCGAGGAGGCTGCCATATCAAGCCTAGATTGCGCATGTGTGGCACTGGCGATGTTGCTAATTAGTCCTGGATCCTTTGGAGTGCGGCGGTTGAGCACGTCCCAGAATCCTGAGGGATGGATGAGTAAGCCGATTCACGTGTTCTCGACTTCATCAACCAATGGGGGCTGACAACGCAGACCGAAAACATGCGATGCAACGTGCGTCTTGTTGGCGCCATCGCATGCTACCATATCGCGGAACGAAGGAGCCTGATAAGCGTCTGCTTGCCCCTCCGAAAGCATCACAGACGACCTCGAGGGGCTCATGGAGGCGAAGTGCATTCACGTGCAGAACAGCATAGCCCAGAGCCACTCTTGACCATGCTCTGTCCTCAAATTTCAACACGAAGCTCTTCTACTATGCCACTCCGTTGCGGCAGTCTGTGCTAACGGACAGCTCGCGTAAAACCTCGCATCGTTATGGTTGCAAAGGCCAGAGTGTCCTGGCCAGATCGCGAGCTGCGGATTGGGGCCGTCAAAGTGCAGCCATCCGCCACGTTTACCCCTGGCGACTACTACTCTGACTTTGGCCACGCCGCACGCTGACTTGGAGATTTACGTCCCATCGCCTCGAATCTGCCTTTTCATGACTCCCGGCAAGGCCAATAAACTGGCGCCTCGCAAAATATAGTCGATCGATTAGCCCAGCTTTGGCGAGGTCTCCAATTGATCAGTGCAGCAGTTGTTCGGTCTGAGCTTGTGACCTGATGAGCTAAACCCCTGGCCCTCAACTTACTTCATCTTAGCTTTGCTAGCTCTAACACGAAGCTAGATCATTCCATTCGCGTGCGTGGTCGGCTGAGCACAGCTAACGTTTCTTGTGCTTCGTTGGAGCCTAGCGCTCTCCCTCGTACAGACTTCGCCGCGAAGTAGACGGCAGATGTGCAGCATCTTTTTCCGACCCAGACGCCCCTCTTTAGCAGTGGCTCGGACTATGTATTGTGATCGTTGCGCCATCTCTGTTGGCTTGTGTCCTTGTCTACTTTGACCACCCTCGGCCCGCATCCTTGCTTCCTTCCACTTGTTCTTGGGTCCGTACTATGATTTGTGAATCTTGAAGTCACTAAACGGCTCGACGACTCCCTTCTCTTGTGAGCCTCTCCATGGAAACAAAGAATGATGACCTCTCTTCCACGATGCAGATGTCTGCTCCAGAGATGTTCGGCGCAGGCCGGACAAGGGTCATACTTCTGGTCCTAGGCTCGATCCTTGAACTATTAATGATACTCGTTATCGGCCTACGTCTGTACACGAAACACACGATTCTACGACGATGGACTCCGGACGATATTACAATCGTTATCGCTGGGCTCTCGACAACTGCCTACTACATCGTTGGTTGTTATGCTGTAACGGTTGCCGCTTCGTCGTCCATCAGCGCGGGCCATGTCACAGACTCACTCTACATATCGACCTGGCTCACTGAGTGGCTTTCCGCTCTTGCATTCACTTTCACCAAGCTTTCTTTCTTCATTCTGTACTTGCAGATCTTCAAGCCGATCAGGGAACTTCGCATTGCGGCCTTCGTCGGCGCCGGTTACTGCACCTTGCTATGGTCGTTCATATTCTTTTTCAACCTGATTGGTGTCACCCCCAAGCCGGGTCAGTCATGGGCAGAGGCCAGCACGAGCTGGGCTGCACATGCTAACCACACTCTGGTTTTGGTTGCAGGCCCGATCGACGTGGTCTCAGACATACAAATACTCGCCATCCCGCTGATCGGTCTGCGAAAATTGAAGATACACGGCAAGAAAAAGGCCGGTGTCCTCGCAATTGTCCTAACCGGTCTTCTGGCACTTGCTGCCTCGATTCTCTGTCTATACATACGAATATGCTACAGATTGGAAAGTGCGAAACAGCTAAGCTTCTATGCAGTCACAACTTGCGTCATTCTCGAGCTGCAGGTTGGCGTATTTTGCGCCAGTTTGCCGGCAGTCAGCGCCCTTCTGAGGAAGAAGCTCGCAAACTGGGACAACAGCACCCAAGACACTGCATCATATATGCGGAAAAGACAGCCCGGCACGGCCACGTCAAGGAGCGCATCAGTCCCAGGCAAGGCTGTGCTACCGTCACAAGATTCCAAAATTGTACCCAAACAAGATCAAGCCAGCATTACCGTGAAAGAGTTGATTCGCGCTGATAGCGGCGACTTGAGCCTTCCCAGCACGCATAACGAATTCGACTTTGCACGACCAGCAACCAGACCAAGAGCTTGGAGCAGAAGCACCCGCAACTCTTTGCGCGACTATAGCCCTCCACCCAGACCTGCCAGTCGTCTAGACAGGTACAACCACGAGAAGTCTGCCCGCAACTCTCGAAGAGGCTCGCTTCTTCGAGCTGCATCACCATGGGGCAGGCGAAGAGCCGACTCTGACGAAGACAATGCTTTGGCAGCATTGGGCAGTAACATTCTTGTCAGCACCGAGGTGCGACAAGTGACACGCAGCAATAGCGTTAGTGGGCCTGACTTCGATGCATACGCCGACAGCCAAGGAGTACACACCGTGATTGAGAGTCCCCGGTGTGGCCCGAGAAGGGTTGAGAGTCAGATACTTGAAGCCATGGAAGGTGCTTACAGTAGGACGTATAACAATGGCCATTTCCCAGCTGATTCCAGGGCTGGATGGCTTGATAGGTAGAAATGTTCTCTGAGAAGAGTCAAGATAATTTGTTTTATTCACGACAAAACTCAAATCCATCCACACTAGCCTGCCAAGCGGGCCGTCTTTGCGGACGATTGTGTCCTCATATGCCCGATTAGTACGGAACAAATGCCATGCAATAATTATCGAAGGGGGGAAATGGTGTCTGTCGATGAGCGCTTCCGCACATGGAAAGTTCTGATCGACCTGGTCAGTCCGTGGGGCAATTACGTAATCTTCCTTTCACAGGCTCCGCAGACATGAAATTGGACTTGTCATATGAAAGGATCCAGCGACCATCTTCAATATCAGACCATACAAGTTATCACGCAAAACGATGCAATAGACTCATGATGTACCGCATTCAATCAGTCACTTTGAATTCCGCCTCTTTATCAATCTTTCCGAGGGCATTCCAATCAACGGCTTTGCGGGAACCGGGCTGACTCCTGATTTTGCTTCACATCCAAGTCATAGCTTACTAGAAGGTCTCGGGAGAGCTGAACACTCGCCAAACTTCAGCTGCTGATCCTAGTCCCCTACGAGACACCTCTCCCACCAAATCCGCAACATGCCAGCCAAGAAGAAGAAGAAGAGCAAAGCCTCGGCAAACTCGGCTCGAGGCTTCGCAACTGTATCCACAGCAAGCAAAGCAAAAGTGGCAGAAGCAGCTCAAAGCGAAGCTGACTTAAAAGATCAAAGTGGTGCTCAGAGCAAAAATGAACCAGAAGCTGCAGGAGCCAATGCTGCGACCGAAAGCAGCGGCAACCCCAAGACTCAAGCCGTGTCAGATTTGACGCCGGACGAGCTTGAAGCGCGGCTCGAAGAACATGAGTTGCAGGTCTTCATAGACAAGTATGGCGACCAAGTGAAGAAGGAAGTTTCTCGTCACGTGAACAGGCTGAGGACCGACAAACGCCTTTTGAGAGGTCAGTCGGAGTCGATTGATGTTCGACCTTGGCTCAGCCCGGATGTGATGGATGAGATCTTCTCTCAATTGGAGAAGGATGCAGCTAGTGTATCGAATGGCTACTTTCGGTGAGTGCTCCACGAAATTTTTGCTTGCGTGGGTATTCGTGAGCCAGTGGCCATCTGTCGAGTGACACACAACCTCTCCTCAGACTGGCTAGCCTGGTGTCATGCCCAATCGCATATTGCTTGTTTCCGACGTCCCCAAATCTTCGTCAGATCCCATTTGATCTCACAACGGCTCATGGCTGTGAACGGACCATCATCAATGGCTCCCGGAGGCCGACCATCAGCAGCTGTTTGCTTTATGCCTCCTGTTGTGCAGAATGGGCACTGTGGAACTTATAGATCGAAAGCTGACACTTTGCAGTGCTTTGGGCAAGTCCTCGATAACGCCAGATACTGACTTGCCATTGGCTCTTTTGGACGAGGATTTGGCATGTTTGTGGAGTCTCAAAAGCATTATGCAACAGCTTGGCTTTCACGAAGATGACATCAAAACCTCTTTGAAACATGTCATTCAGTCGCCTCCACTGCGTGTTCATATTCGTAGCGCCAAAAATTTGCCTCTGCTCCTTGACGAAATATTCGTCCATCTTGCAAAGAATGGGGAGAAGGGCGATTTGCCCGATTATTCGCAAACTCAAACGGGTCTGGCACCAAGACCGAAGGACAGCCTGCCCAGCGCATTTCAGGCTCACCATTCAACTCAGAACGAAAAAGGAGTTGCAAACAGCCAGCCAGCAAGGCAGCATGTAGCCGAAGATTTTACGAACACAAGCGCGAGCCCTAGCTCAGACCCGATACTATCCAGCAACGATACAGCTAGTCTGGATGCGAGTGCATCGTCAGACAGTGAATCCGACCTTTCGGCAGTAGAAGGTGACGAACCGCAAGCACAGCAAAGATACTTGGCGATGATGACGAGACTTCACAAGCGGCGGCCCGACTTAACAGAAGTCAGGGCATCAAATAAAAAGAAAGGAAAGCCACAGAACAAGCAAGGTGGCTCAAAGAACGAGTCTGCCCGTATTCGAAAGCTACGGGCAGACATCGAAGCATTGGAGAACGATCTGCTCTTTGATGCAGATCTAGCAAGAGCCACGTGGGCGGAGAGGCGAATAGAACTGGTACGATACGAATCTCAACACAAGAGCGCTCGTCCGAAACCGACCTCAAATTCGCACCAACCGGTTGCTCCTCGCAAAACGTCCGAAGCAACTCCGGCTTCGAACAGTGATGAAGATGGTGATGGCATGCTCGGTCTCGGGGACATGCTGGGGGACTCGATTGAAGTAAACCTCCAACCAGAAGATGGAGCTGTTTCTGCAAGCGAAACCGGTTCTCGGATAGCTGTCCGTGATTTTGGCAAATGGACTGGCGCGAGCCCTCGAAGGCTCCTCGAGGAGATTTGCAGAAACCATGACGGTGGTTCAAAAGTCATGTTCTCTCCTATTCCTCATCATGGAATGTCAAAGCGGCATGCCGTTCAGGTCAAATGGAGTCAATCACAAGAATCAGCACCACAGTTGGTTGTTGATGAGGTCTCTGTCGAAGCTACAAGCAAGCAAGTCAAGTTCAGCATGACCAGAATATCTACCCCTGAAGCAAATCAGTCGGAAGCATACATTGCAGTGGTTGCGCTGTTCAGCCTGTTCGGCGCACCCAACAAAGACGATAAATTCTTCATGAGACTGCCAACGGTGTGGAGGGATTATTGGGCCGAGTTAAAAGCTCTCCAGAAGGAACATCTTGACGAGATCGATCGAGCAGAGATGAAGACGCTGCGTGAGCTTACCGAATCAAGCATTCTTCAGACAAGTTCCCACCCGGAAGAAGCAGAAATGGTCGCTATCCCGAAAGGTCGCCGCACGGACAGTAAGCCGACGGAGACAGTGGAAAGTGATAGCGTACAATCTCGAGATGGCTCATCAGCCCCAACTCATGCCGATACTGACAAGCTCATGGGCATTTGGCAAAGCAGAGCTTCGACGCCAGCTTTTGCTGAGATGCAGAAAGCCCGCTCACAGCTTCCAATGTGGGCATATAAAAACGAATTGCTGGGCGCCATTGAGTCGAACCAGGTCGTCATTATCAGTGGCGAGACTGGATGTGGCAAGTCAACTCAGACGCCCAGTTTCATTCTCGAGCATGAGCTCTCACAGGGTAGACCGTGTCAAATCATGTGCACAGAGCCCCGAAGAATATCGGCCGTGTCTCTCGCTCGACGTGTCAGCCAGGAGTTAGGTGAGCCAAGAAATGCTCTTGATAATCTCCGCTCGCTGGTCGGATACGCTATTCGGCTGGACAGTAAGGTCGGAAGCATGTCTCGTCTGGTGTTCGCAACCACTGGTGTGATGATGCGAAGACTGGAGCAGGACAGTGAGCTGAACGAAGTCACTCACCTGATCATCGATGAAGTCCACGAGAGAACTATTGATAGCGACTTCCTCTTGATAGTACTGCGCAGGATCATGCCACGCCGGCCAAATCTCAAAGTCATCCTCATGTCGGCGACTGTAAATGCGGAACGGTTTTCGGCCTATTTTGACGGCGCTCCAGTTTTCACCGTACCTGGGCGAACCTTCCCTGTTGACATCAGGTATCTCGAAGATGCCATAGAAACCTCAAAGTATAGCCACCCTCGCAAGAACGGTACTACGCCATTCGGCAGGGAGAGTGATGACAACATGAGCGACGATATGTCCACAGCTGAGAAAACAATCACATCGAATCTGTCTGAATACAGTACAGCGACCAGGGAGGTCTTGAAAGACTACAACGAATATCGCATCAATTACGACCTGATTATTACGTTGCTGCAACGCATAGCGACCTCAAAAGAGTATGTCGAATACAGTAAGGCGATACTCGTGTTTCTGCCCGGTCTCGGCGAAATTCGGCGCATGAGAGACTTGCTTGCAGGTCATGCAGTGTTTGATCGCGGCTTTCAAATCCACGCTTTACACTCTGCCATTGCGACCGAAGAACAGGAGCAAGCGTTCTTGATTCCGCCTCGGGGCACCCGGAAAATAGTCCTCGCCACAAACATCGCAGAGACCGGGGTCACGATACCTGATGTCACGTGTGTCGTCGACACAGGCACGCACAAGGAGATGCGTTATGATGAGCGACGGCAGCTGTCACGATTAACGGAGGTCTTCATATCCAGAGCAAATGCCAAGCAGCGGCGTGGGCGAGCTGGTCGTGTCCAGAATGGTCTTTGCTACCACTTGTTCACCCGAGCTCGGCACGACACCCTGATGGCGCCGGCACAGACGCCTGAAATGATGCGATTGTCTCTCCAGGAGCTGGTTCTCAGAGTCAAGACTTGCAGCATGGGAGGTGTCGAAGAGACGCTTGCTGCGGCTCTGGATCCTCCACTGCCAAAGAACGTGCGCCGTGCAGTCGACTCACTGATTGACGTCAAAGCTTTGAGCACTACTGAAGAACTGACGCCTCTCGGGCGCCAGTTAGCAAAGCTTCCGCTCGATGTTCTCCTGGGAAAGCTTGTGCTGCTTGGCAGCATTTTCCGTTGCGTTGATAGCACTCTCACCATCGCGGCTATCCTATCCAACAAGTCCCCTTTTGCAGCACCGATGAATGCTAGAGAACAGGCTGATAGGGCCCGACTCGCTTTCAAGAAAGGCGATTCAGATCTCTTGACTTTGTACAACGCATACAATAGCTGGCGTCATGTTTGCCGGACCCCGGGCTTGAACGAGCAGGAATTCTTACGCAAGAACTACCTCAACTCACAGACATTGACCGCAATAGAAGAGACAAAGGGACAGCTTGCCGGTGTGCTTGCTGACACAGGCTTTCTCCAAGGAGACGACGAATTCAAATTGTCTCTGGGTCAGCTTCGCAACCCACGCGCGCGCAACTTCGTCATAATTCCAAAGCCCCATACCGAAAATGACGCGCGTGAAATCGTGGTCAGCTCAGTCATCGCATGGAGTCTCTACCCGAAACTACTCGCCCGGGAGGGCAAGGGCTGGCGCAGTGTCTCAAACAACCAATCGGTGTCCATGTCACCATCATCCGTCAACAAAGGAAGCTCTGCAGGTAGATACCTATCGTTCTATCACATCATGCAGTCAATGAGCAAAGCATACAACGCCCATGAGACGAGTGTAGCTGAAGATTTCGCAGTGGCTCTACTATGTGGCGATGCAGAGTTTAGATTCTTCTCAGGGACGCTTGGGATCGATAACAACCGTCTAAAGTTTTCTTTGCCAGACTGGAAGACCTTGCTGGCAGTTAAGGTGTTGAGGGAGAACATCAGGGCGGTGATGAACCAACGATTCAAGTCACCGGGTAAGGAATTGACAGAGTCGCAGACTTCGTGGCTGAACATATGGCAAAAACTGTTTCAAGGTAGATCTGATAGTTGAATGGCCATCATGCCAACGGATTTACTAGAAGCGCATATTACATTTACGACAGTTTCTCGCTGACGAACAATGTTGATATGAAGGTACCGCGTCGCAGGGATAGGAGGAAATGGAGCGAATGAGCTCGCTCCTTCCTCACGTGCGTCCTGAGTGTAGTTGCGAGGAAGGAGCGACACGCGAAAGCTTGACCGCCACAGTCCCAAGTCTCCCAAACAGACGTGTTTCTTTCTATGGGGCTTTCCATCCATGTGTACGCGTCCTTTTCTTGCGCCGACATGACCGACGTTCTCCCTGCTACGCTTGATCCCAAGCACTCAAGAACGCAACGTATGGCGAAGCTCACCACGCAACATTTAGCGTGTTCATCTCCCGCAACATGACCGTCGTTCACGCGCCGGCTCCTGTCTTGCTCTCTCCCAGTATTGTCAACCACATTCGAAGTACACGAGCAACATTGAATCGGGTTCTTGATCCACGCCTGCCAAGGCACACTGCGCTGCGCTATCACAGAGTCAGTTCGCCCATGAATAGCTCTTTGGATCGTTTGAATGAGATCTTCGACGAGAGACGAATTAAAACAACGATTTTGCTCTGCCTGGAAGACGATATACAGGATCTGTTGAATCTCCGGCGGGTGAACTTGGCATGCAAGGAGTTGGTACAAGCAGCGCTGGGAAAGGTATTTGGAACGGTCTACTTACACTACCCTCTGCCGCTGTCGATGCCGAAGCTCTGCAAGCACGTGTCCAACCAGGGACTGGAAAGACTCATCTCATTTCCACACACATTGGTCCTGACAATCCATCCTGTATCATCTCCGAAAGGATCGGGAAGAGAAGCCGAATGGAGGACTCTGGGAATGTTGTTCGCGACTCTCATCAAACTGAAAAAGTTGGTGATTGTGCTTGGACATGAGATGGATGCTCTCACCTGGGAGATCAATCCAGAAGGCGCTGGGCGACCGCTTTGGCTTTATGCATGGCCAAACCACATCCTTGCAAAAGCCGATCTCTTCACTCCAACCCATGCACATTCACTTCTAGAGCTCCGACACGCCTTGACAATGTGCATCGCCCCGGAGCTCTTTGAGCTCGAGCTGAAGAATTGGACAATAGGGGCTTGCATATTGCTCAGGGATCGTCCTTTCCAGATCCTCATGGATCCAGACACGAAACAGGTCCCATCAACGGCAAACTCGCCATGCATGTTCTGGCGTCGAATCCGCATATTCGATGTGACGATGGTTAAGTGGTGGCGCATCCCATCCAATCCGGTAGATCAACAACTGTACCGTGACGGAAGCGAGACTAAATCGTCATTGGACAAAGCTGCTCGGTTGTCGATAGTTTCGGCCAGTCCAGGCAGCGGTCGCCAAAAACATCGCCAGGGGCCCTTAAGTCCTCTTTCACCCAACAAACCGCCTGCTAGCCAGGAGCTTAAGACGGAGCTGAGCGAACTGCGACATGACGGCGTGCGAATACTTCACGATTTCATGGCAACATTCGCAAGAGGTATCCACCGCCTCCAGTGGAAATGGGTGCAGCCAGTCATTACCTCTGCGGGCATCCCAGAAAATGGAGCTCTGATATCGAGGCTAGAACTTCACAGATGCGGTGGCATGAATCCGACGACGCTCGAGATGTGGACGAAAGGAGTTTGGTGGAAGTCACCTGTCTTACAATTCCCGAAGCTTCGCTCGTTCCGCTTGTATGATGTCGCCGTGAGCAATGAAATGGTCAGGAGCATGGCAGAGAGGATGAACGCGCTTGGAAGCTTTGTGACGCCGTTGAGGAACCTTAGTGTCACGACTGGGCTGGGTCGAGCGTACATGGACGAAGATGGAATTGCATATGCGGTTCTGAATCTGAGCAGGGGCGGTCGACTGTTCAAGGACACAAAGGAGGTTTTGGGGTCACGAGCCAGGTATCGAGAGCGGATGGAGCAGACGGCACGGGAGATGAATCTTTTTTGAGCGCGTACATGTGCTGAGAGCACAAAGTGCAAGGAATGAAGAGAGGAAAGCATGCTGTTGCTTTGCGAAGGAGCTTGTGGAGGAAATCTCGATTGTGGGTAATACGGCGGGTCAAGATATCTTGTAGGTCATGATTTTTCCAATGACATTTGTGTAGAATTACTTCTCTGCAGTGACGCGTCGCCATTTAACATGTACATAATCCATCTCATGTCGAATCTGTCTTGGGGAGACGAGACGAGTAGATTGGCGCGACAACGTGGAAGCACACGCATGGGATGCGTTGATTGGGCGTCAGGGTCCAGCCGGGGTCATTCAGCACGGACCATGTCGGAGCACTTTTCCGCACTGATCTGCGGCGCATCGCGTCTCCCAGCCCACTCAAAACTCCAAACAGCTCGCGGCGGTGGTTGGGTACAGCTGCACAGGCGGCGACGCCCACGAAGAGGCTGGGAAAAGGTAACTTTACCTACAAGACTTTTTCAGATGCTGCTGTCTTGCAAAGCCTTCCCTTCTTCATATACATGCGAAATAAACCCATATCCGTATATACTGATCTGCAGCTCTTCTGCGACACTCCAGAGAGTGTGTGCGTTTGTCCTGTCCCGGACTCCGCTTCCAAAGAATTCTAGTCGGCTTTCGTGCCGGACAAAGAGGACGTCGTCAGGGTCACGAGGAGCTGAAATATCTTGGACTTTGCCGTGTTCCGAAGAGAAAGGACATACAGAGATTCGACTCTGCTACAAGAAACAACTGGTGGCGAATTTGGACCGAACACATCCGGGAACTCCTCCAACATCCGACGGAACGAACGACAAGACAAATCTACAAAGTCCCAACCTCTCGACTCACCAGACTGCTCGAGTCCTGTTTGTTCACTTTGCCTCCCTACAAGGCAGGCAACCCAGCCTTTTTCTCCCTCGAATCTTCCACTCATCCCCCAAAAATCCAACCAAACCAGCCAACCAACCGGCACCTCCGCCGCGTCCGGATCCCAGCAAAACCGAATCCCTCTCCTCTCTCTCTCGACGAACCAGACCCCCAGCCCTTTCCGCCTTCCCTTCCTTCCTTCCTTCCTTCCTTCCTTCCTTCCTTCCCAACCCGTCGATTTGACCGGCGCAAAGATGGTCCAGGAAAACGTCGTCATCGCGATCATCTTGATCATCTTCTTCGTCCTCATCGCCATCGTGTCGTACGTCATATACGCCGTCCAGCACCAAGTCGGCTTCTTCGGGCGGCGGAAGGGAGTAGACGAGGAAAGTGAAGCGTAAGTTTGACAATAAACCCCACTCAACCTCCCATCAAAAAAATTATAAAAAATATAAAATATAAAAAAAATAAGATTTCCTTGGGCATGTCGATTTTGTAGAGCACCGAGATGCTGATATTACGACGCAGGACTTCTGGAGACTGATTCCGTTGATTATACGCGATGAGACTTGGTCGAGATGAATTTTGGGAGGGGGGCATGTTTCGGATGAGCTCGCAAAGGCTGCGTGCATATACTTTAGCGATGGCGTTTTGGGTGGGATATCATTGTTTGAATAAGGCGACATGGCATGAGATTGGATACATTTTCGGGCGCCACACTTGTTGGCTTGGAGATTGGATATTATGACTTGCATACGGCCGACATGGCGACGGAGACTGTCATGAAATTTCTACGACATCTTGAGAACTATAATGAGATACTCGGCGAATCAAAGAAAGTTGTGTCCCCCTGACTACGACAAGTCTAGCTGTCTGCTTGGGCATGCTTGAGGAGGACTGCTGTGTATTTCATAATGTATACCAATTTGGATAGGGCGTTGAATATACTCCAAAGACCCCACCCATGCATCACTCATGCTCCGCTAAAAACAGATTCGGGGTATCTTGATGCAACACGCTCACAATTCAATTAGATCCTCCTCTTTGAAGTCCGGTGGACTCATGCCAAAGACCACTTTGCCCTTTCCATCCAGCGCCGCACCCTCCAAGCTGACATCAATATACGAACTTGACCTCTTGATACGCGCCGCTTCATCCGCAGCCACTCCCAGCTCGTCATTTGGAAGCCAGATGACACGTCTTCGAGCCCGCAGAGCTTTGTGTTGGAAAGCTTTCTCCGTCAGCTGCTCACGAAGCTCGGGGCTTAGTTCATGCAAAGCCGTATGTAGCCCGGCAAACAGCGCATCGCTGACGGCTCCGTGTGAATTGAGTTTCGTTCCAACGTTTGGCGGAATATCGAGCTTAATCTTGTCCAAGTGCAAACGGTCCAGAGTCTTGTCGACCGTTGAGAAAGCGAAGTTGGCAGCGTTCAACGGTTGCTTCACAACCCGAGCCACAGCATCGCGAGCACCTCGGAGTTGCTGGAGTTCGTAATGATTCTCGTCGGGCTGTCCATTCTTGGAGAATCTATTCTGAAGCTGCCTGGCCCGCTTTTGGACCGGCATGTTCTCGGGGGATGTGCCCTCGCCAGCCTCAGGATCGTCGATGTTCGTATGCAGCAAAGCAAAGGTCTCATCCGAGCTGTCTGCCTCGGCCAAGTAAGTGACTGGCAAGAACTGGTACAGCTCGCCGAACGACCATCCGAGTCGCACTTGCGCAAAAATAGTCAGGAGAAGAACGACGATCATAATCACACCCTGGGGGGCACAGACGCCACCATCAGTAGTGCCATCCGGATTCACACCTTGGACAGCGAAAAATATACCGATCAGACAGATTTCCATGACGTACAGACCCACGAAGAGCTGATTGACTGCTCGAGGAAACAAGAGACCGCCGGTGTCAAAGTTGAAGGTGTTGACGTATATGGTCAGGTATCGATAGGCGAACCAAAAGAGGGCAAAGCTGACAACGTTGAAGACAATCATCAGGGGAGCGATGGGAGAGTAGATTATGCCTATGCATGCCAGGTTCGAGAAGGCCGGGAAAAAGCTGCCCCAAGGGACGGTAGGGAGGTTGATTTGACGTTTCCATTTCTCTCGTGCAGTGCTGTCGACAAGAGGAGCCCAGAGGAACCACAACAAAAGTTGTACGATCTGCAAAAGGTTCGAAGAGCTGTTAGATAGCCCCTGTAGTAGTAGATAAGAGAAGTAATAGTTGCTGGCGGTGGGGATGTTGGTGGCCAGGAGAGAAGGGATTCCAGTGACTAGGGTATCAATGTTCTGAATCAAAGGCAGTACACCTGCAGCGATTGTGATGACGAGGAACAGTTCGACGAACGAAAACCAGAAGTAGTACGTGGACACGTCAAGCTCGACGAGCATACCAGTTGGCGTTCCTCGTAACCGGCTCAAAGCCCGCATGATGAGCGGAACCAAAACTAGCAGAAGACCTGTTAGGGCCGCGGGAAGGATACCTTGTATCGCGGACTGCCATACATGCGAGATCCTCAAGACCCATTGCATCCACGAGTAGGTAGTGGCCAGAAGCGTCAGATGCGACAGCAGACCAATGAATGCTGCTGGTAGGGCATACAGAACGATGAGAATCGCGATGAGCAGCGTGACAACAACGGACCAGATCCAACGTTCCCACCACTTCATCGCCATATTCTCCCAGATCACATCGCCAGGACTGCATTCCAGAACTCTTGGGGTCATCTGGTCGGGAACGTGGAAGGCGGTGTAGCGACATGCTAAATGAGCCGCAGTCTGAGACTCGAATTGAATGAAGGCACTATTCATGATGTTGTACTTGTCCGGGTTGGCTTGCTCGCGCTCGATGTGAGCCGTCAGCCGTGCGACCTCTTTGCGGCAGTAATCGATAGTATCCACCTTCTTGCCGGTCCAAGGCACCCAGTTAAGCCACCCCTGATTCCAGAGTGCTAGTCTCATGGTCGGCCGATCGGAATCGTTCAAATAGTCTTTCCACAGTGGCTCACCATCATTCCTCGGATCGTACTTCTCGTCAAGATAGTCAGCTACAGTGTCGCCTAAACTGCGCGGTTTCTCGTCGTCAGTCTTGTCGATACGCGGATCGACCTTCGAGGTACTGGTGGTGCGAGCTGCCTCCAGATCACCACTTGATCCTGCTTCGGGCGTTTCCAGATCTTTTGCGGTGTTTGTCGTGGGCGCTCGGGATGAATTCGTTCCCTGGCTGCCACGGCTTTGGGAAGGTCGTGCCTCGGAGGGTTCTTCTACACCATCGACCTTGGGAGACATCGAACTTGGCACTGGATCCAACTCGGCATCAGCAATGCCTTTTCCTGTCGATACGCGAGTAGTGGCGCGTTGTTCAGCATTCCTATTGGCCTCCTCAAGTGTCGCCTTCTTTTCAGCCTTCGTTTGCCGCCGTCCGGCAGCCTTGCCTTTTTGGCGCTGTTTCTTCAAATCCGACTTCCAACACCTTTTTATCAGCTCGGTGAGGGCGGACTCAAGCTTGTTAGACAGGTTGTCCCGCTCTTTTACCTTGTCCAGCAGATTGCTATAGTCCCTGTTTATCCAAATATTGCGGACTGGGCCATATTGTTCAAACAGTCCCTTCAGAGATTCTTTCGTGCACCATTCTAGTGGAATCGACTGAATCAGAACGGTTGTCGCCGATGCCCGAAGTCTATGCTGTGGAGAGAGGAGATAGGCTTGTCGAAGGCCGATGTAGTCCCTTAGCTCATCATAAAAGACGTAAAGACACCACATGACAACACCGATAGCCATGATAAGATGGGCCCAATAGCGATTGTATTGATCGGGGCGGACATTGCCCCAGCTGACCACGTTGAGACCCTGCTGCTGGGAGGATCCCCATGCCAATTTGGCCTCCTTATTCAGACTGTACGGTGGATATAGCCAATAATCCGTTCCTTTTCCTCCTATTCCGTTGACGCAAAGCAGAATGGGCATGACGGTGAACAGTAATGGCACGAAAATCTTGACCAGCATGGCCAAGTAGCGTAGGAAGAAGTAGGCGTCCAGGCCGCATTTCTGTATGATCTCCAAGCTGCTCGTCTTCCACACCGGTATCAACCAGGCGAGGGGCCCTCTCGGTGGTGCCTTTGGTCGTTCGCCATCGGGCAGAAGATACGACTTGGGTTGGTATAGTCTGGGCAGGAGGTCTTTGACTACGATGAAGCCGGTCATGAAACCGGCAAAAAGGGCAAAACCGGTGGCCAGGGAGCCCTTGAATGCGTCGGCCGTTTGGGTCGTGGCCAGGGTGGCATTCTGCTGCAAATCAAAGAGGGAGGTCATGATTGCGGTTGACGATGGCCTGCACCCTGGCGGAGGAGGTGTAAAGGAGAGAGCGGGATATCGTAAAGGAAATCAGGAAAGCACATCACAGATGTGGGTCGCGCCAATGGCGTCACTGCCCAGTCCAGCGAAGCCGCCCTGGGACTCCGCTGTCCAATGACTGGTCCCTCAGCCCTGGTTCCTCATGTCCCATGTGTCTCCCGTTGAAACAATCTTCTGTTCTACTTAGAAGTCTTTGTGATATTTCAACAATCGGAGTCCTTGCGGAAAGAGAATTCAGGACTGCGATCTCTTAGTCATCGAAATCACGACCCATGTCAAGCTATACAGGTAAAGCTTGGCCGCATCCTAGCATCTGACGCCGATCGCGATCAAAGCTGACGTGCTACATCTGGGCCAGAATAAACTACGGAAAGTCGAGAGCAGCGTACAGGCTGACAGCCTCACACAGTGATGGCGGAGAGTGGCCAATGATGGCATAGCAGATTGTCCTCCCCACGGATACTGTTGAATCTGTGCACGCGGTCTATGTTTTCGCAATCGTGAGATGTGGTTGCGTTTGGCATTCTACTAGTTTGCAAAGAAAAATCAAATTTAAGATGAAGATTATATTCGCGCGAAAACGACGCCCGCTCATCTGAACAACAGTGCTCTATATATCTGTTTTCAGTTTCTGGTTTGCGGCTGAATTCTAATGTCAAAGTGTCTATGACTGTAATTTGCGAATTGTCCCGACGGACAGGAACGCCTGGTCAGATCGAGATGTGCGCAGATGGTGGCATGCTCGCTTGAGATTCTTGCATTGACACGGACACATGAACAGACGGGAACATCTTCCTTTGAATCATCATAATCATTATTTCAACTAAGACATAGACTCATATTCATACATCGGAGCGTCATCTCGAAACTTTAAGGCAAAGACATGAACTGGTTCAGCAGCGCCGGGTAGTTCGGAGTTCCCAAGCCGGTAACCGGGTCCCAACCCTTCACAGCCGAGAACCCATCAGTGTTGCAGCCGGCGTTGGTACCGTTCGTGATATCATTGAACATCTCCGGGTGAGCATACAGCGTCGGGTTGATAAACCCAACAGGGCTCTTGCCAGCCGCAAGTCTCTCCTCGTTGATCCTGTTAATGATCGCAGCAAACACAGGGGCCGCAGCACTGGTGCCACCGATGAGCGTCGGCAGGATATTGTTGATGATCAGGACGTTATCGCCAACGGCAGCGACGTCCGGGTAGCCGCGGCCACCGATGTTGTAGATGCCGCCCTGCGTGACGTCCGCGCCGGGGTTGTTGGTGCCGCTAGTGTTGTATGTCTTGTATGGTGGCGTGTGCTGCGTCAAGAACGTATTGACGGGTCCGTCCTGGTAGCTGGGGCGCGGATAGATGTTGGAGAATCCGCCTCCAGAGGGGAAACGGGTGACGGCGACTTCCTGGTCCTTGTTGACGTCGCCGGTCAGGACGGTGGCGCCGGCAGCCGTGATGTACGGGCACGAAGCCGGAAAGTCCGGGTTGAAGACCTCGCCCTTGCCGAGGCAGCCGTCGCTGTTGCCGTCGTCGGTGCTGCGAGCGGCGACGCCGGAGTCGCCGGAGGCGATTACGACGGTGACGCCCTGCATGCCGAGCTTCATGAACTCGGCGCATTGGCGCTGCTGGTAGTTCGTGGGGAGGTCATCTTCCTGCTCGCCGTACGAGATGGAGATGACGTTGGTGGGCTTGTAGACGCCGCACTGTAGCTTGCCTTGGTAGCCAAGAAGATTTGGGTCGGGGTAGACGGGGTCGATGTCAGCGTTGCCGGTCTCGCCGTAGGCGCTGAAGTTGCAGTAGCTGCCGTCGATGGCGTCGAGGAAGGTGTTAAGGAAGCCTCCGCCGCCCTCGAGGCCGAGAGCATAGAAGAGGTCGTCTGTCTGGAAGAGGACACTGTTCTGGGGGTAGATGATCGGGTAGGAGATTTGAAAGTCGAGGTCTGACTCGCCGCCAGCGTAGAGCGATGGAGCAAAACCACCGTCAATACCCTCAAGTTTCGGTGCTGTGAGGATGGGAATTTGAGGAGCCAACAGAGCGAAGAACTCAATTAGATCCTCAGGAGCGTAGAAGTCGCCTTCTTCGAAAATTCCAAGCTCGTTTCCCGTTGCGGCCTTGGTGGGCTTGGTGATGTTGTACATGGTCATGATACATTGGGGGGTGATCGCAGTGTCACACATGCTCAACAGAGCATCATCCGTCTTGCCAGCGAATAGCGCCTTGTCAAGGGTGCCAATGATGCTGGGCTGTGAGAAGTTCTGGTTACCGGCAGTACGGAAGCCTCTCTTCTGAATGTCATCGTTCTTGATCGGGGTTCGTCCGTCAGTCGTCTTACCGCCAGCCATGAGCTTCAAGCCCGGGGTGACATAGTCGATGTGATGCTTGATTGTCTCCGGAACATGGTACTCATCGCAGGCGATGTTAGTCTTTCCACTCGCAGCATGCTCGTAAACATGATACTCTGTGTTGAGTAACCGCTCAGCCTCTTCCGCATTGGCATCGAATTGGATCCACTGCTTGTTGACCGAGTGTCCGATCCTGTGGGCGGCAATACCGGCATCTTGCAGCCAGTTCTTCACAGCATCGACGGCGTCCTGAGCGGGAGCAAAGACGTCAATGATCTCCTCTGGCGAGTACCACTGACCATACTTGGGCGAGTCCGGGTGCGAGATCTCCATGAGCATGTCATGGCCGCGGTCCAGGTTAGATTGCGTCAGACCAATGCGCATGGGCAGGAGTTGGGACTTGTGCACTCTGTTGCGCTTGACCCAGGCCTTAGGAACAGCATCGCGCTTCTCGTGGAGTGAGTGAACTGTTGAGGCGGGTAGGGCGGCTGCCACTGAGGCGAGCGCGCCCGCAACCAGGAGTTGGGAGAAACGCATGGTGAAGGAGATAGGTGATAGAGCAAAAGAAGCATGGACGGGTCAGGAACATAGGAGAGGAAACTCAGCGTCAACATAAAGGAACTGAAGACACCTCTCAGCGACGCTTCCTCACGGCGCCGGATTCGATTCTCCCAGCTCGCACGGATCAAAACGGTGGCTGGCGGTCGCTCTTCCAAGCCACGCCTCGTCAGAAGTGGAGAAAGCTTCGAGCAACATGGATTACTTGGTAACAAGGTGCATGGTCGGGAGCAAAGGGGCCAGTGATAGCGAGCGATCCGTGTTACAGGCCGAGGAGCCAAGCTGGAGATGGAGGTTGATGGAGATGCCGTGGAGGGCGAAGGATGACGATCAGGTGCCACAAAACGTTAGAGCGGACCATAGCTGCGGTGCCGACGTTCTGAGAAACATCGTCGATCACGGCGAGACAGGAAGGTGGGCTTGTGAGGGGATCGCGGTCGGAGCAGCGGGATATGATTTTAACGCGATGAAGTGTCACGAGAGCATCCTCGGCTCGCCGGGCGACGTCCTTCAGGAACTATTGCCTTTCTATGTGGCCAGCCTGCCCCTTCTGAACTCCTTATCTATTATCTATAAATGTGTAGGTTTGTGATGCCTGCAGAGGCCCAGTCCTCGTCCCTCATGCACGATGCTAGCATCGGAACTTACCTTTTGTTGACGTACAGACCCTGCTGTCGACCGCGGAGACTGTTTTGTACGTACACATATCGTAGAGCAGGCTGAGGAGCATTTTCTCTCACAGAGTGATACTGCTGTACTGACAAAGCCTGATCGCAAGCATCTGCGCAGATCCTCGGTGTGGACTGGTGTAAATTGATTCAAATTCGAACCTGAAAGGGTCGTTATCAGGACTTGACGCGCCGATGATTCTGTGGCTGAGTGAAACGTTGAACCAGCCCGCCTATGGGCCAACGCGTTTGCGCCCAATCTTCAACGCCCTGAGCGCTAAAATGCTTGAACCTACGCCACTATTGATCGTGCAACGGATATCTCCGATGGCTGATAGTGTGACCAACATTAGTACTCATGACCTCCAAGGCTTTGATGCATTCAGGATGTCGGCACAGCCGTGGCGTAGTATAGTTTTGCAGCTTTCTATTCCGCTTATCACGCATACCGCAAGCTCGTGCGTGCTCATACCCCGACATGCATGCGACTTCTAGCAGGAAAGTGACCCCACTCTCATCTGAACTCCTCAAAGAACTTCTTGTGGAAGTCCGTGATCCTACCAACCCAGTCTGTGCCGGGCGCCAAGAAAGTTGTCCTGAAATGCAACGTTCCCTCCCTCTGTCCGAAGCCACTACCAGGAACGACACAGACCCCCGTAGCGTCAAGCAACTTTGAGCAGTAGAACTCGTCTGCACCCTTTCCGTCGTCCTTCGCCTTCTGTGCCGCCTTCTCCGGCAGCTTGATACTAGGGAACAAGTACATGGCACCCTGTGGCTCTGGGCACTCGACACCTTCCATCTGGGAAAAGGCCTTGTGAAGTGCTGTGGCACGTTCCTGGAGGCCTTTGTAAATGCCGTTATACTCTTCGTTGTATTGCTCGTATGAGGGGTCACCAGGCTGAGGTGGGTTCACCATGAGCTCGACAGCGCACTGGCCGGAGACGGGTGGGCAGAGCTGAATGCTGATGAACTTGGACATCTGGGCGACAACTTCCTCGTCAAACCCGATGAGCTCCATGTACCCGCCCCGGTGGCCGCATTCGCCGACCATGCCCTTGGATGTGCTGTGCAAGGACGCAAGCTCAACATGGTCGTACTCGCCCGGGCTAGCCTTCTGGAGGTCTCGGAGACCCTTCTTGAAGGATGTGAACTGGCCCTTGAAGATGTTTGTCTGATAGACCTCGTCACCAATTACGACAAGGCCTTCCTTGGCAGCAAGCTTGAGGACCGCCTCGATGTCTTGGGGCGGGAGAGAGGCACCAGTTGGGTTACCTGGGTTGATGACAACGATGGCTTTGACGTCGGTGCCCTCTGACCGAGCTTTGGCCAGTGCAGACTCAATTTCCTTGATGTCCAGCGACCACTCTTTGCTCTCATCGAGATAGTATGGAGCAGGTCGAGCGTTCAATACGGCCAACGATGCGGTGTACAGGGGGTACTGAGGAATGGGAATGAGGATGCCGGTCTCGGGCGTAGCACAAATCGTGTTCATGAGGGTATTGACAGCCGAGCTGGCACCTCCTGATAGAAATATGTGGGTCCAGTCTGCTGAGTATCCATCTCGCTTTTCGATGAATTTGGCCACACTCTTTCGTACTTCCGGCACACCCTGACTTTGACTGTAAGCTCCCACGCTACCGATTTCGGTCAATAGGTGTTTCGCCCTGGCGACAGCATCCTCCTTGTATCCCAAGCTCTTGGTTAGGACCTCTGGATTGTCAAGTAGGGGCGGGTATTCGAGTAAGCTGAGAACTTGACGGAAGAAAGTGATTGGCTTCTGGTCCAATTGTTGCGGGTTACCAATGTTGGCAGAGATGACGGTATCGAAGGGCAATGAGCCCTGACCTTCGTCCTTCAATTGCTGTCTGTACTTCTCACTGCGAGTCGGGAGCTCGCCACGAACGGCATACTTTGCGGCAACAATGTGCTGATTGATGTTGTTGATATTCAGGACGGGCTTCTTGGTGGCGCCATTTGCTTGTGACATGATGCTGCGCTGATGCTTTACGAAAACCGGTGACGCTGGCAAACGGGTCTGCAGAAAACCCAGATGAGTTGTGTATATATGAGAAGCTATAGAGGCGGAAAGTATTTCACCATGCGCGTGCAGGCTCAAGCAAGATGCAGATCCCGAAGAAAACAATTTCCTCGCCCGATGGAAGTGATGATGATGCACAAGATCAGCCCCACCAGCGGCGAGCGGCGTGCAGGCGGCGGAACCTTGTAAGCCTCTCACGCCTGTCATTCCCCGATGTCGCATCGCTTTGATGACTTCGCTTCGACAGTGGGAGCAACTGACGTGGAATCAATGACCGCTGCAGCATACCTGTATCATGGAATTGGAAGACGCCGGCTCTCGAGGCAACCCGCTGCAGCTGGAATGGTGGGGAAAACAGGTGGCTAGTCGGCACGGCATCGAACAGGCTGGGAGACTGACTACTCCTTCCTGCCCTCGCAGACGGTGTAAGCATTCTTCCTTGCAGGATTGCAGCACAATTCCCGAGGGGTCGGCGCTCGTGACCGCCCCTGGGATACTTGCTTTTCACTGGATGGCAGGCTAATCTGTGCATGCTTGTCCTCCCGCCGTCAGGCCACATGCAGCAAGTGTGCCAGTGCATCGTTCCTTTTGCAACTGTGCTCGGCGATTTATCAGTATTTACCTACTTATGCTATGGCAGCAAAACCCATCTCGGTAGCGACTGTCCGAAGATGTGTTCGTCTGCAAGGTATACTCCTCAAACTTGAGCTTCTACATTCGACCGCTTTTTATTTCCCGCAAATATAACATCCTTCAGATAGTGATCCCAGCTCGTTTACGGGCCCGCTCAACGTCGTCACACATATCGAGAAACGTGTCTTGCGTCAGTAGTTCACATATCCGCTGCTCGAGTGCTTTTGCCCTAGCCTCTTTTGTTTGCTCTAATGATGCATTGCTTGCCTCATCATTGCGTGGCGTTGCAAGCTCTTCTTCGATGTCTAGGGACACCTGACCTCTGGAGGATTTCACCAACTTATCTACTGCCTCTATGACCGAACTCAATGCGGCTATCTCTGGAGCCTGCACGTCGACTGCATTGCCTGAGGTCGCTTTGGAGTTTTGTGGCCGTCGTATCGGGAGACTGAATGAGACCATCGATGCTTGGGTGCCGATCGATTGGCAAGTACCTGCCGCCTTGGTCAATGATATAGCTACTGGCTGAATGACTTGACTGTTGGGTCCTTGTGCCGCTTTGGATCGGTTCCGCTTCGGAGGCGTATAGTCACAAGCCTGGCTCGCTTGCTCACACTTTCCGCAGGTTGGCAACTGCATGTCGCATTTGATTCTTCTCTTTCTGCAAGCGACGCAGGCATTTGAGGATTGCAGTGGGGCCCGTAGAGGTTGTTCCCGGGGAGTTTCTGTTTCTTCGCTAGCTCCGAGGGCTGCCGCCTGGTGATCCTTCAGCGACTGCTCATGTTGGGGCTGAGTTGCATCATCCCTCGCACTCGTTTCGTGTGGAGTGATTTGATCTTCAGGCGTTGCGAACACCAAGACTTTCCCCTGTACCGCTTCCTGCCCAGGACCTTCTGTTCTGGGCTTTTTGACTGGTGATTTTTCGGTCGCCTCCGCCTCGTCAATGAAAGCCATCATTGCCTCATCCATCTTCTTGGACACTGGATCATGTGCCTTTTTTCTAGTTGCTGACTTCTTTGGTTGCTGGCTGGATTTGCCTCTCTTCTTTGTCTGAATATCAGCTGGCGAGGTGGTTGGTCTGCTGACGGTTACCTGACCAGGGTTCTGCGGTCCTGTAACAAGCTCGGAAGTAACTTCGGGCCCTTTGTCATTGCTCGATGTATCTCGGACTTTGACTGAAGCCTTCAATGGTGGGAACGGAAGGACTCTTTTTGGTGGTCGCAAATCATCATCCAGAAGCGTGACATTTTGCGTCATCCCAGGATATGCCGGAGCCGTTGCTGGTCGCCAATCTGACATATGAGTCATTTGATTGACGCCAGCGATCACGGGTTCTATTTGAACGCCTTGTCCTCTAGCATCAAATACGACCTCATTACGGAGGGGACTTGATTGCTGAAGGAACGTGCGTTGATCCACACCGGGCATGGTTGCAGAATCGCTGATCTGATGAGTCGATATGGCACTGGCCTGCTCGTCATATTGGTGTGTCTGAGGTTTTTGCGAATCGACCAGCAAACCTGCCTTACCGGGCTGCGATGTCTGAATCGATGAGGGAGGGGTCGAGAAAGACAGCCTGCGCTCGACGGGTCTTTGCTTGAGACGATCCAGCATGGGGCTTGGGAAATGCTGATCGCTCTGGTCATGTAGGCCTCGCTTCGAAAGCAAATCATTGGGCGGATAGCTGGAATCTACGGGAACTGTTGGTAGCATCTGCTGGAAGAAATTGGGTTGGTTAAGGCTTGGATGTCGTTGGTGAGAGGGGTAGGAAAAGTTGCCCACTGGTAAAGAATAGGGCTGACTTTGGCTCTGAGATACTCCATGGTAGATGTCAAGCCGTTGACCTTGGGTTTGAGATGAAGCCAATGGAACCGAAGCTCCCAGAGAATGTTGATACGTCGGCATTTGCATCTGAATAGGTTCCACTCCTTGGGAGCTCTGCGAATTCAACGAAAGGAGTGGGACTTGCGAGGCTCCAGGTTGACCGCTTTGCCGTTCACCGGGCTTCGCTGGCGGATCTCGGAGCGTGAGACCGTTCCTTGTGAGCTGCTCGCAGAACTGCTCAAACCCAGTAGCTGGATCTGGAAGGAACTTGATCTGATTGCGCTTGACCTGGATACGACAATAATCAGCTTTCGGCTTTTTTCCCCCCGAGAACAAAAGCAGTATAAGTTTACATCAAAATCTTCCGTGGTATACTTGATCGCTACCTGGGGCTTTTTGGCGACCAGATTCAATTTGGCGTCGGCCTCACCGCCGGCCTTGCCATTCTTCTGATCGATCGACGCCAGTTTCAGCAAGTGATCTAGTCGAAGCTGTTCCATCTCCTGTCCATCGTGGATGACCTTGTAAGCCACGCGTGCTGCTGTGGTACCGACATGTGCTTGACCGTACTCGGTGATGACGAAGAACGTCACGTAGGAATTTGATTTGCCTTTGAGGTGGACCCAAAAAGGCTTCCCTTCGTGGTTGCGGCTGTGGGAATAAGAAAAGCCTTCGATGGGAATAGTGAGGTAGCCACGTTGCTGGTCACCTTGAGACATGCTGTAGAGATAGCATACATGAACGGACTAAAGTGCCATTTGCGGAGCAGAGCGACTGCTGTTAAGAGTGTGTAAGAGTGGTAACAGCATCGTTGATGCTTGTAGAAAGGGGTGTAGGCATCTCAAAATAGACGCTGAGCAGGGGCCCGAAATTGAGGCGGTGAGCCGATGCGACGGAATTTTTCGACGCCCTGACGATGGATGGTCGATGTGGTTATGCGGAAGGGGCAGGCGCAACCATGCGGGATTGAGTCGAGGGCGGCAGGCGCGAACGTGCTCGAGATGGCCCAAATCCAGATCTTGGCTCATAGCGCAGGACAAACTCGTTGTCCACTGCAGCTCGTCGTCAGTGGAACGATCTCGTAAGGAATACGGAGGAAGCCATAGGGCACATTGAGTGGAGCAGACAACTTCGGATGGTCGGTCAGTGTAATTAGTTCCTTCACTCAGGACTCGGATACAGGCCAAATGCCAGAGATCACGCGGTTCTGCAGTGTGAAACACAGTGGTGCAAATTTCAGATCACGGAACAAATAATGGAAGCATAAATGTTCATGGTTCGAGGATTTCGTTTGGATATTGATTTTCCAAATGAGAGACGTAACGTTTTGAGGTATCAGATATGGTCGTGTCCACATTAAAGCTGCCAAGTAAGTCTTCGATCATCTGTCCGTCCCCAAGAAGTCGCGTGAAAGCTTGACTTCCCACACAATCTAGTGAGCATGGATAGCCTGAGCCATCTTCTGCTGGTCGGTAACACCCTCATCCATGGTGAATAGGGGCTCGAGATGGGCAGTCTTGTCGAAACGGACCCAGCGCTTGAACCACCAAGGCAAGACTTTGAAGACCTGGTAGTGCATGAACTTGCGTGTCGGGACACCAAAGACGTAGTCAAGTTCCTCCAGAGTTCGTTGCTTAGTCTCAGGAACGAACAGGAAGATCATGATGAACGCAATAATGTTCAAGCCACCGTAGAAGAAGAAGACGCCGTACGTGTGAATTGCACCGAGGAGCAGAGGCAGGGTGATGGAAAGCACAGCAGCCCAGCCCAAGCAAGTTGCCACCGCCCAGGCCATGCCAACCTCACGATGAGAGAGGGGGAAGATCTCGGCCGAGTATGTGAAAGGCACGGGGCCTTCACCAGGTGAGTAGAAGGCGGCGAAGAGGTAGATGAAGAGAGAAACAACGCCAAGCTTGACGTGTCCCATGCTGTCGGGAATGAATGTTGCACCACCAGCAGCGAACAGAGACCATGCCATTTGAGGGAAGGTGAAGAGGAGCAGCGCACGTCGTCCGAATGTGTCGATGGTCCAAACGGCCGGGAAGGCAAACACAAAGTTCACCAATCCGAACCCCCATGACGCGAGGAGGACGTGCAAAGTGTCTTCGTGTCCAACTTCCGCAAAAATGGTCGATGAATAGAAGGCGATAATGTTGATACCGCACATCTGTTGCGCCAACATGACTGTGAAGGAGGCGAAGGTTGCGCGGCGCACACGAGGGATGGTGAAAAGCTCAATGAAGCGGGTTACGTAGTTAGACTTGGACAGGAACTCGGCCTCGGCGGCAATCTGGGCGTGAATGTAGTAAAGGTCACGAGCAGCCTGTAGAGGAGTGTTACGCAGCCTCAGCAAGGATTGGTAGGCGTTCCTGTATCGGCCCTTCTTGATGTACCACCGGGGCGATTCCGGACAGAAGTAAACGCCAATGACAAGCGGCAGTGCTGGGATGAAGGCAGAACCAAGCTGAAGTCTCCACGAGATAGCGCCCGTGTTGTACACTGCCAAATTGGCTGTGGTTCCCAAGAAAATACCGAACGCAGTCCACATTTGCCAGGACATGACCAGTCCACCTCGAACGGAAGCAGGACAGTTCTCGGCGGCGTAAATTGGAACAGTCGAAGCCTTGGCGCCCATGCCGATTCCGAGAAGCAGGCGTGTAACGAAGAGCTGCTGCCAGTTTTGCGAAACGGCAGAGCCGATGACAGAAAGCAAGCAGAAGACGGCAGAGAAGAAGATGGTACCACGGCGGCCGATGTAGTTGTTCAGGGGATCGGACAACCAGCAACCCAAGCCTGCAGAGGCAATGTAGGGTCCACTGTTGACGACACCGACAAGGAGCTGGTTGTATTGGGAGTCATTCTCAGGGACACCAAATGCCATGGGCCACGAAAGATTGGCACCGTTGCTGCCAGTCTGATCCCATCCCTGCACGGCAGCGCCGATGGAGCAGAGAATGATAGTGAAGTACAGCTTGTATGGTTGTCTCCACTTGTGAAGAGTCTCGTTGCGCAGCGCCTCGCGCTCGTTGTCGTCGAGTTCGGCAACCTCCTCGAACAGGTCGGGCTGCTGGGCAACAAAGGCACCCTTCTGCAAGAGAGCGGTCTCTTCGACCATGCCGACCTCCTTGGCAAAGGTCGCAACTTCAGCAGAAAGCTCCTCGCGTGACTTGCCAGCAAGAGGGTTCTGGATCCTGGATCCAAGTCAGTATCTTTCCACGATTTACCGGCGACCACACTCTAGCTTACTTGGCTGTGACGTTGTTGTTCAGTGAAACGGAGTTGCCGCGTCCAATTTCCATGTCGTCGTTGGCATGCTTCTCGACCTGTTCGGCCGAAGCCTTCTCAGACATGATGGGCAAGGCTGGCGTGGGAAACTGGCGTGGAGCCTCGTTAGAGTTAGGTTTGGCTGATCCCGGCGATCACGGGGACTGGAATGCTGGAGAAAGAACGGCTCGACGTGTCTAGCAAAAGACAGATGAGTCGTTCGCAACAAGTAGGAACGAGAGGTTGAAGAAGCGACAGGTCACAGCCGTTGCGGGGGTAGAGGAAGATTATGTAGGGAGCTCGAGGCCGTAGGGTGTGAAGCGGGAGCCGGGGGAGGCACAGGCGGGATCTGATTGATGAGCGGCACCAATGAAGCTGGGATGCTGGATCGCCTTCTTCCCTCGCCTGGACAATGGACGCTTACTCGGCTTCGACTGGCGTGTATGACTGCTGGCCAATTGCGGGCCGCCGTGCTTGTGAAGGTGCAGTGCGGCGATTGGGCGTTGATGAAGACGAGGGCTCAGCTCTGGCACGCGGAAAGGTGGTCAGCGCACGAGAAGGCTGTTGGCTGGTGTACGAAGTCTGGTTCGACCCAGTTCTCGACGCGCAAAGTCACTTTGCAACTGCGGCGCGGTCTGGAGAAATGAGGCCCTGGCGGTCTTGGTGGCCCTGGGTGCGGCGTCGACAGGGATGCGAGGCTTTGCGAGCCGTGTCCCGACGGCGGACGTGTTGCAGCAGGAAGTACACTAACCAAAGACAAATCAGTGCTGGATGAGCAGGAACTTCTGCGCCAGAACGATTCGCTGATGGTGGCAACACGAGGCCGAGAAATTGTCTTGGATGGCAGGACGGAAACAAGGCAAAAAGCTCCAGGTTGAGGGCGGGCTGATTCACCGGCTTCTTATGCGTGTGAGGTTCCATTATTATTATTATAAGTTACTCTGAACGCCCAAGTTGCCGTGTACACACAACGCATATACGATTTCCATGTACTTGGTCAGACATTTGGCCGTTTACAAAGGTAGTTGTGCGACAGTGACCCGGCCCAGGGCCGTGTCAGGGTAGGAGGATGCTATTGTCAGGGGCAACGTCCGTTCGCCAGGAATGCTGGCAAGAGTGCTTCACATCGTGTTGCGGATATCGTTGCATGTGTTCATGATGGCCTGCAAGCAGTGAGGCTTCGATAGCTGTTCTGGCCCACGGTCGAACTAACATCAAGACTCCACCGCGAGCGACAGGTAAACCAAAGCCCCTCCGATCAGATGGCCGAGCTTTCTGCTGGCTGCTGGCTGGCTGCAGGGCTCCGCCACCGTCTAGAAAAGTGAAAGTCACCCCGGACCTTCGACCGCCTTGCCTGAAGCGTCACATTCATTATTCATCGTTCTTGCATGTTCGACTTGTCGCGATCAAACGATCTCTCCGCCTCCAAGGCCGTAGCGTAGAGATGTGCTGCGAAGTACGCTGCTCAGTCTCGTGAGTTGCTGCGGGGCGATTCCCCAACTTCTCCAGAAAGATTGTCGCGGACATGGCCGTCTGGGGTCGCCATCCAGCATCAGCTGCGGGCCCACGAATCCTGCAAAGGAGCTCCATGGTTGAGCAGCCAAGACCTGTTCCCACCATCCCCGCTGATAGTTGAAACGCCTCCAGGCCCACTTGAGCAAATGTGTTTGCAAACATGAATACTGTGATAGCAGTGTCCAGGCCGATAGTAATGACCGAGGAACAAAACCAATAGACTAATGCTGGCATATGAGAAAGGGTCGGAATATACCCTGGAGCAGCATCTACAATCTACACAGTAAACAACTTCGAGAGTGTTTGGAGAAACATACTCTCAGGCCTCAACGTTGTGAAGAGAAAATTACGGTGTGGCGATTGGATGTATACACAGGACGCCATCAGAGTATAACACTTTGCGGGCACATATTCAGCCCCAGAGGCAGCGGAGCGAGCCAACTCGCAATCGCATGCCGCCTCCGCCACTCACTGTCTTGCAAGGCTGTCCCGTGCTTCTCTCGTGACCTTGCGCCCGGATCAGAACTTCTCAACAACCGTGTTGCCCATCAGAAACAGTCTCGAGACGCCTGGGGGGCAGTGTCTGGGTGTGGAACGCGGGGCCCCGGGGGTTTTCCAGCTGACATGCGACCTCAAGCTGCTGGAGGATCATCATCCCAGAGGATGGAGGATTGCAACGCTTGCCGCCCTTGGCCGTGCCCCCCGATGCGCCACATCCAGACGCCATTTCAAGGCTCGTGGCGACGATGCCAGCCCGTCGTCATTCGCGTTACCGCCATCCGCCGTCCATGCCGGCTGGTCATATGACAGCCTCGTCATTGATGTTGACCGCCGATTGCGGCGTTTCAGCTGCAAGATCACGGCCCTGGTGTGAAAAAGAACTTGTGGCGCGAGAGCGAGAGCGAAATCGATCACTGTGCTTTGCAGGAAGCTGATCTCACGGTTATGATCCGCCCAGCTTGCGGGTCCTGTGGTTCGTCGCTCGTCAAGCAACGACAAGCCCGGGATCGTTGAGTGCCCAGCAAATTTGCTTGGGCGTGATGACGACCAGTAAGACACAATAAGCAATTACCAGCAGTAAAAGCACCTGTGTCGCATCATTGCTCCGCTAAAATCTCTGGTTTCGAACCATTCTGGCTCGTGGATCATGCTCACAACAACCACGAAGCCAGCCTTTGCAAAACTGTCGCAGCGAAAAGAAAGGGAAAAAAAGAAAAAGGAAAAAAAAAAAAGGAACATAGAGCGGCGAGCACATCTCGCCGATAGATGCCAACGTCTCCACATGAAACCTCTGGCCCACACTTGCCACGCTACGATCAGCACAGGAGCTTGAGAATGGGGTTTCCCCGAGGCACTACGGATCATGGTATTTCCTCGACTCTCCAGCTGCCGCATCGGGCGTGTCAAATACGTGCACGATCACAATGATCTCCGTCAGTTTGTGCTCGCGTGTTCGTGGAGAGCGACCTCGCAGGCACGAGAGATTCTTCAAGATAGGTAGGTGAGCTTTGCGGGACCTTTTCAGATGAACAGATAGTTCTCGTCAGTAGCATGTCCTCAGCTAAACGCGAAAAAATAATTCCCATACTTTGCCCGTTGTCGTGATTTGGTTTTCTTAGTGCTATCGCTCGGCGGGGCATCTCCAGTCCTGAGGCTTCAGCCCGCTGCACATGGTGGGCCCGCTAGCAGCTTCGGGGTGTCCGATCTTCGAGGTCGAGATCTCAATCGACAAAGATTGACTTGCCGTGTTCAAAGCAGCAGTAGGGATTTCCAAGCGACCCAGAGACGGGCTGAGATGCCTGTGAATAGTGCTCAATTTGGCGCTGTTTGAGTAGTGTCCTTGGGTTCCGCCTCCGAGCTTACAATGGAGCCTGCCACTGCTTGGATCACGAATGGCTTCAAGCAATCCGAATCACATTCGGTTCGTTCTCGTCAAGAATGAATTCTTTTACATTGGTGACCAAGTACTGTGCATTCTCGAACGGTTCTGAATCGGGTTCCCTTTCGAACGCGTACCGCGTTCGAGTCGCACGCCACCTCACGCACCACGCAACCATCCGCGTGTCCCATCAACATGTTTTCGGATCTTGAACATCCTCTCTATCCCCACATGCACGAGGTGATTCTACCTTTGTGCTACCGTGCCGTCTGACCCGCCTCCATGGTGTGGCTTTCAGCCGCTTGTCCCGAGCGCCTTCGCACATCCTTCTAGCGCCATCAGGGGAACGTCTGGGCTGTCCATGGTTTAGAAGCCATAGCGGGGTGTGACAAACTTTTCCAAGTCACGGTTGTAACCACATGAGCCAGCCCCAGGTGCTCGCGATTTGGCGTATCGTATCTTTGACCCGGTTGCGATGTCCCTTGTCCTATGGAGGTGATGTCAAGCCATAGCGTCGGCTTGGAGCAATGTACTTGATCTATCGCACCTCATGCCTCTTTGCTGTGCTTCCATAGCATCCGCTGCGGATGAATGTCGAGAAATATTGAAACTTGAGCGATCGGAGACCCAAAGAACGAATAGATTTGAGGCAAGCTATACTTTCGTAATGTAAACAGGATCCGAACCCACGCAAATGGCAAGGTGTTGCCGGCATTGGACCGCCCATTTGTTATCTGCCCGACATGATGGTGGAGAGGTTGGATTCAGGTAGCAGCCGAAGGATCGGATTGGAGCTAGCGCGAGCTGGTGCACATATTGAGACATCCGGGTAGGGCTGCAGGATGCAACGGAGCTGTAGCGATCTTGGTAGCCGAAACTTCGGTATGCAGATGATCTGATCGACGGACCTGGTTACCGGAAATGCACCTGCCTGAAGAGAGGGCGATGGGTCCGCCACTCTGCCGGGCTTTGTCGAAACCAATTGGTGATCTCTGTAGCATCTGAACTTGGTAGCGCGGACGCCATCTGCAGCAAAGCTTAGTCTGCTTCAATCTTCGCATCAATCAAAGGTGATTTTCTTTCCGGCCGGTCTCGCAGCCAAACTCGCCTTCTTCTCTGCCGCCTGCCTAGCAATCCAACTGGGATGTTCGGCGCCATAGGTAGGTATCTTATCAGGGGCCTTTTCAGGTCCTCGTTGAGACCTATCTGTTCTGCCAGCCCCGGCGCGATCAGACATCCCTCCACGTTTTCGCTTCTCCCAAGGCTTTTTCTGGTCGCCATCGGTTGCCCCTCGTCTAGAATCCCAGCCGCTGTCACGGCTCTGTGATGCCTTTTTGCCGTTTTTCAGGTGCTTGGCGTCGCCGCCGAATTTCTGCTCCCATAATGCTTGACGCGCCCGCTGACCCATTCGGTTCTTACGCGGGGCGGCCACGACTGAGACGTTGGAGGCATCGCTGTCGGAGCCGGAAATGTAGCCGCTTGCTAATGCTGGTAGGAATGCGCTCTGTGAGACTTTCGATGGTGCTTTTGTCGGCGCACGCCGGCTTCGAAGCTCGGTGGATCCAGTTGAGCAGACACTGACTGAGTCTGATATGGGAGATCTGGACCTTCTTGAGGGATGGCTAGCGTAGCTCAATCGTCCCACATCAAGCTGATGTGCATTTGAATCGTCACCCGCGTCGCTGCCATCCTCGTCCGAACTGCTTGCCAATCTAGAATCGAATTGTCCCAAGTCCGATCCTGCTTCATCGTCAGAGCCGGAAATGTAGCTGTGCTCAGCCGCCGCATCATCGCCACTAAAGCCACCAAACGAATTGTCATCCTGATCTCCAGCATCCGGTCTCACTTCGCCCTCAATCGAGTGTGGTCCGCCACTCCCACCTGCCAACGCAGGCTGGGCCTCCACCTCTTTCTGCGACACCTTCGCCGCCGCCTCGTAGTCCGCCTTGCGCATCCTCTTCCTGCTCTTAACCTCCTCCTCCCTCAACCCCAACGTCCTTCTCACCGTGCCCAAAACCTGTTCCATTACCTCCGCAACCGGATTACTCTTGTACATCCTCGCCGTGACATTTCCGTACGCCTTGTCCTGACTGACCGGCTTCGCCGCCTTGACCCTGACCTGCTCCGGCAGGCTCGGGTGCTCCGCAATGGCCCTCGTCTTGATCAAGAACCGGCACAAGTACGTGTCCGCCAGATCCGCCAGGTCCAGCTTCTTCAGCGCGTCGACTTCGGCCGCGAGCCGCTCATTGTCGGCGCCGCCCCTTTTCGCGGTGCTGGATTTGGTGCGGCGGCCGAGCTTTTGGCGCTCGAAGCCGCGGGCGAATTTGAGGGCGCGGAAGAGAGCTTTTTGCCCGTTTTCGAGGGCGGCGAGCAGGTTTTTGCGCTGGCGTTTGGCGGAGGTGCTGCCGGAGGGGTTGGCGGCTTCGAGCGCTTCGAGCGCGTCGCGTTTGCGTTTCGACATGGTGATGGCCGGATGGGAGGGAGCGGGAGCAACTTTTTTGGCGATTGAACTCGGCGGGCGAGGGTGGATGCGGTCATTTGCTTGGCGCTGCAACGCCTATCACGATACTTCCGTCTCAAGTCGCTTACAACTTTGGTCAGCCCATGCAATCTTGACAAGACTCCCTGGGCGAGTTCAGCTACGAAATCCAGACAGGCAAGGTTGTGATACTTCAGAGGTTGAAAAGGCCGAGTGCAGCTTGGCGCGAATTCGCGGACAAGGTTGGAACAGAATCCCAGTATTTGTCTGAAATTTCAATGTATCATACCCTACATCCATACACTAGGCGAGATCAATGTGGTCAAGGACTAGCTGCATGGCTAAAACCAAGCTGCTGCCTCGAGTAACGCATTCACAAGCTTCTCACCCGGTCACCATCTCAGCCATCTGTATGCGGAGACTTGGTCCAATGGCACCTTCAGGATCTTCCAGCTTGTTACCGTTCTCATCGTATCGATCATTCATTGCCTCATCTTCTTCATGGTCTTCTTCTTCCTCTTCCTCTTCATCATCGTTGTCGTTGTCGTTGTCGTAGATCATATTTGCTCGTCTCTGCATTTCCTTCGGCATCCCCGTAGGCCCGACCATGGCCAGCCGCCATGAGTTGGCGTTGCCTTCCTGCTTGCCTAGCGCCCTCGCTGCTTGCACTCGCGGCCGCCACTTGGCGATCAGTTTCTCGGCATCCAACTCGCCATTCCGAAGTTCTCGCTCCACCTTATCTGCTGCTAGCTTCGCGAGTGGAAGCTGAGAGGCTGGCGTGTTCAACCATTCACGCGGCATCTGACATTCAGTCAGTCGCGCATTGTCTATTCGAGCACGGCTGAGTTCGGTTTCCAGGTGCTCTAGTCGTCTCTTGGTATCAATATGCGACTGCTGTTCCCTTGCGTAAGCTCGCATGACAGCCATGTGCCAATCAGGCGCCTTCTTTATCAGCGGCTGCGACGCCCAGCTATTCCAGGCAAAAGTCAGTTGTTTTTGGTGAAGAGGGATTGGTTCCAGAGAGTCTTGGGGAATGGGAGCCTCGCAAAGATCACCGCTACGCCTTCTTTTCTTAAAATTCGGGGGGTGATAAGTCTGACGCCATTGCAGGAGATGGTCACGGACCTTTCGTTGCATCGCTTTGTATGAAGACTCGTCTGGGGGATCAATTGGCCACGAGGCGTTGTCCGGTATGAAGTCTTGCCGCTCCAAAGTAGCGGGAGGAGTCAGTATGCGCAGGCAAAGCTCGGGAAAGGAGCAAGAGAAGAAGTCAAAGTCGTAAGGGGGAGGAATGGCTGATCTCGAGCTGGCAGCTTTGATACTGTCGACCAATTCTTCCAGCGCCAATTCAGCCGCTCGTCCGCGCTCCCTCTCTTCTGCCCAGCGTTGACGAGCAATCGGATCCATGCCGCTTCCGCTGCCAGACCCAGGAGTTCCAACAGTGGGAGGCCCATCTCCTATGATGAATGCTTGGTTCACTTCGGAGTCTGTTATGACGCCGGTGGATGTCCAGTGTGGTGTGTTGAAGATATTCCGATAGCCCATGGCCGCTCCCGGTTTCTTGTCAGAGTGGCTCTGTGTCGGGCTCGTCGAACCGGCCAATGCTCCATTTTGTTGTGAATGATTCGATTTCTCGCAAGAAGCTGCTCGCCTTGAGGACCTAGCTTGACGTCTCGTTATGTTCGCTCTCGATTTGCGAATCTCGTCAACATTGTGGATGCCGTCCGGGGGTTTCGGATTCTTTTCCTTGATGTAAAGGTCGAGATGGCGCCCTAGGCTGGAAGACGTGAAACTAACATGGCAGTATGGGCAGGCACGGTCCTTGGGAGCAATGACCGCTTTTGGCTGATGCTGTGTCGAAGCGGGTGCATTGGAAGAACCGGCGGAGGCCGGAGTGGTCACGGAGGTAGAAGAGTCGCTCATGAGAGCAGTAGCCTGTTGTATACGGACGGTGGGGGATGGAGGGGTTACGGGTAAAAGCTGCGAACGCTAGCCGGCAGGATCATGCAGGATAAAGGCCTCCGGGACGATGGCATAAAAAAGAGCACAACAGCAAACAGAAGGGGAACTGAATGATATCTGTGGGCGCTGCTGCTGACTTGGGCATGGTACCTGCAGTCGGCAGTAAGATGCTGAGACGCCGCTGCTGTCATGGCCTAACACCGCCGGCTCCGAAACGCCGTTCAAACTCCGGCCCGCCCTCGTATTCCTCGTACTCGACCCGACCTGCCGTTTACGATCCGACCTTCGACTGTTCTTATACCGAAGCGTGCCTCTCTCTTCTCTGCCCACTCACCATGTACAGTACAGTTCAAGCAAACTCTCGCTTTCACCGAACGCACCTTGCGCTTGCTGCCATCACTGCGGCTCCTGCCGTCGCTGTCTTGGCTGCACGAGGCATGCCCGATGCCTGTCGGGAGGCACAACATTATTGTGACAAGCAAACCCAATTCCAGCTATTCGGGCTATGCCTCGTCATCTCGGATCTCGCCGAGGCCCCGAGCTGAGAGCAGTGCTCAACCGGACTGAACTGAATGTCGCTCCAAAGCTATGACGACTTCACCCATGTCCAAGTCGGGAGTGAGAGGTCACGAGACGTTAGTAACCGCGTCAGATTCGCCATTCTCACTTCGAATAGACTCTTCTGGCTTTATTCTTCCCGCTCTGCTCATACTCGGATGTCTTTGTTTAGGCTGGAAATCACGTACTTCTCGGGACCCAATTTTGGTCACATCCCGAAAACGCTCGGGCAGCCGCCGAGGGAATTAGATGCGTAATCATTCTTCAAGGTTGTCTGATGAACCTTGCTCTACTATGCCATAGTTGTCACACCCAATGCGCAACGAGCTCATTAACCAAGGATCGGCTGACCAGGCAGCAGAATTACAGTGTGAAGAAAAAACTCCGTAAGACACAAGCCTTCACTGGGCATACACTGAAACGACTCACGTCGATCATGACTAGTCAAGGCTTGCAAACGTCGGACATACTTAGCTGTCGTTGATCTTGGCTCGGACTTGGTCGCATGATTGGAAATCGCACACTGTACGTTCGCAGCGCGATTGACAAACGCCAAGCGCTCGCTCCCGGTTTCGTGCTCCACTTCGATCCCGCGGACTCCGCGCCGACAAACCACCACGATTTCATCAACAACCCACTGTAGCTGCAGGCTAGCACAGCCTGTCACAAGATGCCTGAACGTGTCAAGGTCCGCTTTGACGACGATGCTAAACTCGGTGACAAACCCAAGACGGTTGGTGATTTCCCTCAGCCTGCTCCCAAGCGGCAAAAGCTTGATCGGAAAAGTTTGGCCACACCGGCAGCTGAGCCCAAGGACTTGCCGATATCAATACAAAGCAGGATAGACAACAGGTCCAACACCAAGGAAACGAATATCCCAAAGCGAGTTCCAGATGGCAATCCACCCCATGCAAGGCATCGTGAGCGAGCTCAAGCTTTGTTGCCGCAGCGCCAAAAGCTGCCGATATGGTCGCAGAAGCCGACTCTCCAGGCCGCACTTCGACAACGAGATGTGATGCTGCTAGTCGGCGAAACCGGGAGCGGAAAGTCGACGCAGGTTCCCCAGTTCCTGCTGGACGAATCATGGTGCCGAAAGCAGACAGTCGAGATCGATGGCAAGAAGACTCGCGTCGGAGGCTGCATTGCCATTACCGAACCTCGTCGTGTTGCTGCTGTCTCGCTGGCTCGACGAGTAGCAGAGGAAGTCGGAACACCACTGGGAGACTCATATAAAGGTAGTACTGTGGGCTATCATGTACGTTTCGACAAGTCGGCTTCCGAGAACACGAGGATCAAGTTTCTGACAGAGGGTATGTTGCTACAAGAGATGCTGCGCGACCCTTGGTTACGCGACTATAGCGCTGTCGTTGTTGACGAAGTGCACGAACGCAACGTCAACGTAGATCTCATTCTTGGCTTTCTGAGGAATATGATTACAGGCGAAAAGGCCGGCCGAGGGGCTGTTCCTCTGAAAGTTGCTGTCATGAGTGCCACAGCAGATTTGGAAGGGCTCGTCGACTTTTTCGAAACAGGCTATCGGGAAGCTGGCAAGGTCACAGAGGACGCTATTTCAGTCTGCCACATCAAAGGTCGCCAATATCCTGTCAAGGTTCTCTACTCTCCAAATCCTGTTCACGATATAGTAGACGCTACCCTTCGCATGATCTTCCAGATTAATTTCAAGGAACCTCTGCCCGGCGACATTCTCGTCTTCCTGACCGGTCAAGAGACAGTTGAGTCTCTGACCAAGCTTGTCAACGATTACGCACTGGGCCTCAAAAAAGACGTGCCAAAAGTCCTTACATTGCCTTTGTTTGCAGCTCTATCCCAAGCCGACCAGCAACGAGTCTTCCATCCCGCCCCTTTCCGCACCCGCAAAGTCATCATCGCCACCAACATCGCCGAAACATCCGTCACAGTGCCAGGCGTACGACATGTCATCGATTGCGGCAAGAGCAAACTCAAACACTTCCGAACACAACTCGGTCTTGAATCGCTGCTGTGCAAACCCATCAGCCAGAGTGCCGCCATACAACGAAAAGGCCGCGCAGGCCGTGAGGCCGCAGGGACATGCTATCGTCTATACACCGAAGCAGCCTACAATGAGCTCGACAAAGCCAGCACGCCCGAAATCCTGCGCTGCGACATTGCGCAAGCTCTCCTCACCATGAAGGCCCGCGGCGTCGAGCAACCCTGGAAGTTCCCTCTCCTCTCCCCACCGCCTCTCGACTCCCTCAAAAAGGGCCTCCTTCAACTCCTCGAGCTCGGCGCCCTCGACGCAAGTACGAGTGCAATCAGCAAGCTTGGCCTCCAGCTCGCTCAGCTTCCTCTCTCGGCGCCCCTGGGCCGGGTTCTGCTCGCCTCCGCAGACCCAACCCTCGACTGCCTCCCCGAAGTCATCGACATCATCGCGTGTCTCAGCGTCGAAGCCGTCTTCCTCCAGCCCAGCAGCGACGAAGCCCGCGAGCGCGCCGAGAACGCGCGTTCGACCCTCCTTCGTCGCGAGGGTGACCACCTCACGCTCCTGGCCGCAATGCAAGCCTACACAGCCGAGTCCTCCGACCGCAGAGCGTGGTGCGAGAAACACATGATCAGCTATCGCGCCATGCGCGGGGCCTGGGACATTCGAAAACAACTTCGCTCGCAAGCGCGCATCATGGGCTTTGAGACGTCACTCGGTGAGGACGCCGACGCGCGGTCGGATGTGGCGCCGAGTCCGCCGGTGAACGTCGAGGAGAGGGCGGCGAGGGTGTTGAAGTGCTTCTTGACGGGCTTTGGAGGGCGGACGGCGCTGCTTTGTCCGGATGGCGTTTATCGGACGCTGGTGGGACGGCATGAGGTTGCTATTCATCCGAGTAGCGTGCTTTTCGGGCGCAAGGTGGAGGGGATCGTGTATAATGAGTTTGTGTATACGACGAGGGCTTTTGTGAGGGGTGTCAGCGCGATACAGGCGGATTGGATATCTGAGATGGTCAAATGAGTTAATTTGGTTTGAATAGAGGATATCATTGAAAGTCTATTCCTTCGCGCCGCTGGCAGGAGGGCTTGAGATGATGATGGGAACGGCAGCTTGCCTATGGCCTTGCGGGAACGACACAGCATTTGCGTATCCATCAGTCGGAACTCGTTTTGTCCAAGCTCTCTGTGCACTTCTCAGCCACTCTTGCCTCCTGAACCCTTGTCTTATGTAGTTCGTTCGGCCGTTGTGCGCTCGGCAAGAAGTCCGGCGTCCTTGGGCTGTAAGCAAAACCCTTCTGGCTCCCTTTCACATCGAGAACACGTCCCGACACTGCAAACTGTCACGCGAGGGCGTGAATGGCAGTCTCCATCTCCGTGAAAGGAGCCAGCCCGAAGGGTGTTTCGCAGCCAATTTCTGACCGAGTTGGGCCGAAAAGGCTGTGTTGCGATCTTCTGTAACAAGGCTCGCAGATGCGCTTGCAGGCCGCCCACACCGAGAGCTGTGCCAGGCGCCGCTAGGCGAAGTCTTGGTGCTGGGCCGTGTGCGCTGCTGACCGCAAGCCATTCCCGGGAACCTCGCTAACAGGGCAGATCTTGAACACCCGTCTCGTTGAAGAAGGTCGATAAAGCGCCGTCATTCCATACGCGGATATCTGCGGAGACAGATGTGGTCGGATGGTCGTACCCATGCGGGCCCTTTCACCAGATGGAGCTCTTCTTCTTGAGCACCTTCTTCTCCTTGTCGTCCGATCTCCCAAAGATATTCAGCCCTCCGGCAAGCGAACTCTTGGGCCGCTTGACCTCCGGCCCAAACGCCTCCGCGGGATTCGACACGTCC
This sequence comes from Cyanodermella asteris, assembly GCA_900618795.1. Classification (NCBI taxonomy): domain Eukaryota; kingdom Fungi; phylum Ascomycota; class Lecanoromycetes; order Ostropales; family Stictidaceae; genus Cyanodermella; species Cyanodermella asteris. The sequence continues at coordinate 158,533 of UYJD01000021.1, forward strand.
GGATCGATATTCAGATACGGCGTCCGATGCGAATGACCGTGGCCGCTCTCGTGATGTCGATGCCCGCCACTCTCCCTCCGCTTCCCCTTGTCCTCCTTCGCGGTCCGCGGCGGTAGATTCGGCTTGAATCCCGATGCGCGCAGTCGATCGCGCTCCTGCTCCCACTCGGCGCGTAAACGCTCCGTTTCCCGCTCCTCTTCGCGCTGCTTGCGCGCTTCGGCTTTGCGTTCTTGCTCTTGGAGGCGGCGCGCGTGCTCCATGTCCTCTGCTTCTTGGCGCTGGCGCAGCTTGTCTTCGGCGGCAAGTTGGCTGCGGATCCGGGCGGTTTCTTGGTCCAGTTCCCATTGTTCGCGAGCGTTCATGGGCGGCTGGCCGCTGTTGAAGAAGCCCTGCGGGACTTGGGGCTGGGGTCTCTGCGAGGCTTGCGTTGCAGGGCCTGGGGATACTGTCGCGGCACCAGCAGGACCCGAGGAGCGCCTTGGGGTTATAGCTGCGCCGCTCCTCAGATCAATTTCGGTAATGTTGAATGCCTCGCGGAGGGAGTTGAAAAAGACATCCCTTATCGTTGTCGCGCAGAGGATGATCGCAACCTCGAACCCTTTGGGATCTTCCAGGTCCAATCGCATGACATTCGGCTCGTACACGGTCAGCTCCGAGAAATTGTGAAAGAAGGAAAGCGGGATATCCGGCTCCCTCTGCTTCTTGTTCTCGTCCGGATTGTGCGATTTGCCCGTCAAGTACAGCATAAGATCCTTGGAGATCCGGCCCGTTCGTTTCCACTTCATGTTGATGGACGGCGTGCTACCCAGCGCAGTCGGATCGTCGCCCGCGCGATCCAGCGTCGAATTCGAAGGCCGCTTGAACGATACCGTGGGTAGCGACCACTCCCAGCTAGCCGAAGACGTGAACCCGGCCGGTATATGCCGGACTTTGATCTGCTGCTCCGGGTTGTATAGCTGGATCGTGAATTCGTTCGGCATTATCGGCTGTGGTGGGGGTGCGACGCCTCCGTTTGCGCGTATGGCTTCAGCGGACAAGGTCGGTCTCGTCCATTCCGGTTCGAGCAGGATTTCGCCGTAGAGGAGATCTGGAACCCAGGCATCGTAGAGGGCGACTGCGTAGCGGTTTCTGGCCTGGGGCGTGTTGGGATCTAGTCGGCGTAGAGTGTATGCTGGAAGCGCCGGCGACCCGAGCTCGGAGAGGAGTATGGGTGTATCGTATACGCCCTTTTCCTTGACCTTCTGAAAGTAGAAGATGGGCAAGTTCTCGTCCTGGTTGCGGGTTAGCACAGCTGTTTGTAAACTGGAGATGATATACCGCAACCTACGATCATAATGTGGGTCTGGGAGCTCGAGGCTCACAGAACTGATTTGCGCGATGTGATAGGGCCAAAGCTCAGCTCTCGAAAATGAAGTTCAGCTGCAAGTTGTTATGTACTTCAGGCGGAGCGCAGCGGCGTGATTGGTCGCAGCTAGATGTTATAGACTCCACGGCAGCTTCGGCCGAGACTGAAACATGCAGTCCAAAAAGACAAGCGAGATGGGTACAAGGCAGCGATCTCAGACAGAAGCCAGCAAGAACGAGACGTTTACAGACATGGATGCTGCAGGGCTCCAAAAGCGACCAGGCTCGGTCAGTGTCAAGGTAGGTAGGTAGGTAGGTAGGCAGGCAGGTCAGCATGCGCTGGTGGCAGGAGATCGCAGCCTAATGACTTGTGCTGTGAACAGCCGGGGGCTTGGCGCTTCAACTCTGCCGGCTCTTGCTTGCGCCGCCCACGAGGCGCTGCCGACTGCGCCGACTGCGCAAACTGAGCAATCACATCCTGACCTGAACGCCGCATGGGCGTCGACATGTGCCCTGTCCAGACTTCCTCTGCACAGACGAATCAGGCCCCGTAGTCGACGAGAGCGGGCGTAAAGGCGTCGCGAAAGTGGCAAGCCATACTGAAACATCGTCGCATTTTTGGCGAGCGGCTGGGAAGAAGGACGAGGACGAGGCAGACTGGGTCGAGCTAACAACGACTTCACTACGTATTGGGATTCTCAAACGGGTGTCGATCTGTGTTCGGTATTTGGTCGAGAGCTTTAACCTTCAACTCCTCGACGCCAGTCCATCGCGAGGTTTGCGTCTATTTTGGGACCGCTCTCGTGATCATTGAACTCCAGGCAGCATTGTTTCTATCATTCCAGTTAAGCAACCTTCTTCCTTGCTCCCAGCTGGATGTTCATGACATATTCACGCCCTCATATGCGAAAACAGCCTGGCCAGCACTTCGGTTCAGATCCATCCTGGGCTGCCCGCTGTACATTTCGTTAAGCTGTGTCCGAACAAACAGTCGTAGAACTGCCTGACCCCATTCTTTCTGGCTGTGACATGATCATCGATTGGATAGAGACAGGACAGTGCGTCCTCATTTTGCTGCAGGCCAACCGAGCCCGTCTACTTCTTTTCTCCCTGAATCGTTGCGACAACCTTCCGGCTGTGCTTGGATCGCCTGAATTCGAGGTACCAGATCCCCTGCCACGTCCCCGTGTTCAGCTTTCCGTCTGTGATCGGCACACTGACACTCGCTCCGATCAAAGCGCTCTTGATGTGCGCCGGCATGTCGTCCAGACCTTCGGCCGAGTGTCGGTACAGATTCCCCTTCTTGTCTTCCGGTGCAATGCGGTCAAGCGCATCCGACATGTCTTCCCTGACATCCTCATCCCAGTTCTCGTTGAGAGATAGTGCGGCGGAGGTGTGTTGTAGGAACAAGTGGAGGATTCCGACTTTGTAAGTTTTGATCTCGGGCAGTTGAGATTCGATTTCGGACGTTACGAGGTAGGAACCGCGGGAGCGGGCGGGAAGCGTGAGAGATTTCTGAAACCAGGACATGATTGACGGAGAGGAGGCGATCGCGTTGAAAGAGGAACCGTGAAGGTATTTCTGAGGTTGATGGTGGATGCTTTCTTCGGTATTTCGAGGTTGTCCTGCGGAATCGAAGCCCCGATTGAGCTTCCACGTCATCGCCGCCACAAGGAAAGAACCGAAGATGAAGGTTGACGTTCGGACCCAGCAGCGCAACAAAGCGTACGTAGCTGTGGATCGCCGCGATTAATAATTCAAGATTCTGGAGAAAATTTTCGGAGAACACTCAGCATTCTTTGAAGAATCTGGATTTGAGCTCGCATATAAGCCGTGCTCGTTCGGCTTTCCAAAGCCTGAACTCTCCTCCACACTGCTCATTCTTCCATCTGTCCGCTGCCAAACGAGCGACTGACTGCACCTCAAGCTACTTGTTTCCCCCAACGACTCATTGACCTCGACTAACATCACCTGAATCCAATCCAGTCCAATTCAATTCCGACCATCATGTCTATCCCAACCAAAAGTAAGCAAATTCTCCTCGCCAAGCAGCCCACCGGCACTGTGGACATCTCGACCACCTTCAAGCACGTTGAAACCGACCTCCCCACCTTACAGGATGGTCAAATCCTCGTCCAAGCCCTCTATCTCTCCAACGACCCCGCTCAACGCACCTGGATAGCCGCGAACCAAGACGCCTCGCGGCTGTACACCTCGCCCGTGAACGAAGGCGACGTAATGCGGGCCGGCTCCATCGCCAAGGTCCTCGACTCCAAGTCCTCTCAATTCACAAAGGACTCGCTTGTCTCCGTCACTACGGGCTGGTCGCAATTTGCGGTTGTCGACGAGAAAGATGCGAGACTCGTGCGAAAGCTCGAAGTTCTCAGCGAGACCCACTTTCTGGGCGCGTTCGGAGGACCGGGTCTGACGGCATTGCATGGGCTGAACCGAGTGAAGACGAGTGAGAAGGATGAACTTGTTGTGATCTCGGGCGCTGCAGGTGCAACTGGCAGTATGGCGGTGCAAATTGCGAAGAAGATCATCGGGGTGAAGAGAATGATTGGCATCGCAGGGACGGATGAGGAGTGCCGATGGGTCGAGGTAAGCCTCCCGTGCGGTAATTGTGATGGCTTGGTCAATGGCAAACTGATCTTGAATATAGAAAATCGGTGCAGACCAGTGTCTAAACTACAAGTCGTCTACATTCGCAGATGACCTGGCAAAGGCTTGCCAGGGTAAGGCAAGCGTCTATTACGACAATGTGGGAGGAGAGATCCTCGACCTCATGCTCGCACAGATGGCCATGTACGGCCGCGTCATCGCGTGCGGAGCGATCTCGCAGTATAATGCGAGCGAACCCATGAAGATGAAGAACTGGGCGCAAGTCGTCTTCATGAGAATCGAGATCTGCGGTATCATCATCTTCGATGCTGCCCCTAAAATGAAGGAGATGACGGACACACTCGTCAATGCTTACAAGGAAGGAAAGATCAATGTCGACGTGGAGAATGAGACGGTCGTGTCCACCAAGTTTGAGGACATTCCCAAAACCTGGATGATGTTGTTCGAGGACGGGAACACTGGAAAGCTGATTACAAAGATCGTCGGGTAATCGTTCTTGCATACGGTCGATGCGCCTATACATGTAATAGTCATAGGCTCGAGAATACTGATGAATCGAGTCGCTGTAGGATCGTGCAGCATACTTTTCGTTCTTTGTCGCAACCATCATCAGAGTTTGACACTCCGCTCCTCGCTAGACCGCCGTGGTCGCTGTGGCTGGGAAGGTCTTGCCCCCGTGCCATTGTGTTGCCCAAATTGCATGGGAGGGCCATCAGTCGCGTTGGGTATGCTAGATTACAATCATGTTAGCGTCTTCTGGGATCACAGTTTGGTATGTTGAATTGTCAACTTACATTGAGGCCAATGACGCAAAAATCCCTGCTTCCGCGTGTTGAGGTGTTGTCTGCGGCAAAGGCTCAGCAGCACTCATCGTTCGCGTGGCTCGGGGCATTGATTCGTCGCCTGCAACTAAAGGCCTGCTAACAGATTCTGTACCCTCGGAACCTGGACGTAGAAATTCTTCGCCTGTTGGCTTGGCCAACGGCATTGGCATGGGAAAGACAGGGTGGCCGGGCATCATTCGGCCTCGCACCAAGGTGTGGTGCATCGCCCCCAGGTCAGTCTGCATCCTAGCGAGGCAGGCCTCGATATACTGGTTGAATTGGCTCTGGCGCTGCACGGAGTTGAATGTCATCAATTCAGCTTTCGAGACTCTTTCAGAAGTCTGTTTTTGCTGGGTCTCGACCAGCTGTTCCATTTCATCTAACCGATTGTCGTCTGACCTCGCATATTTTTCTTGTTCAAGCTCATCCTCGACTCCGGAAAGGCGAGTTTCAAGCTCGTCCCTTTGCCTCGTAATGCTAAGCAGAGCATCTCGATGGGCTTGCAAAAGGCCTTCCTGGCGCTCAATGGTTTCGCCTAGCCGCGAAATGGTGCAAGTGGCTTGGTGCTGCTCCAACTGAGCAGCATCGGTCAATTGGGCGTCACACCCAAACTTGGAACCAGAGCATCGTATTTTAGGTAAACTGCAGTGGTCCCGGTGATTATCGAACTCATTTCGTCGAAATGTCTGATCGCAGGTGGGGCAAATCGATTCCAACGACGGGCATTTCTCCTCGTGATCTGTAAGTTGATACCGTTCGAGCCACTCATGGCAATGGCGACATTCTATGAGCTCATGTGTACAGTGTAGTCGCATGTGCTGCCGCTCGACGCTCTGTGAACACGACTTATCGTAACAGGGGAATACTGCGGGGTAAAGTCAGATATTTGCTCGTCGACACGACCCTGCCAGAATCATTGCAGGACATTTCGAGCCATACCTGTGTGTGGGCAATGGTTTTCAACGTGATCTGGAAGCAGAAAACGGTCACGAATCACCGCACAACCCTTGTTCGGGCATTTCACCCGCAAAGTCTCTAGACGATTGGGAAGGTCGTTCTCCGTATGTCGACTCAAAGGCTCAGTATACAGCTCTGCTGGATCATCGCCGGGATCTGTGAGGATGAACTCCGTACGACAACTCGGACAGTGGTGGGCGATTCTCTGCTGCCGCTGGTGCGAGAAGGCGTTCCGAATGCATGCTGAGCAAAAGATGTGCTGACACGGCCTCATTATAGTAGGATCCAACATTGGCTCGCGACATATTGGACAGAGCAACCCATGATCAACATCATCCGCATAGTCGTAAGTCTCAGGCATTCTTACAGTAAGCTCAAGTTCGTGTCGGCATTGCTCATTCTGCGTAGATGCGGACCTCCGCTTGCAACTTGGATTCGACCTTCGGGATCGCCAGCTCACGTGATCTTCCCTTCGAAGACGAAGGCAATGAACACTGTGCCGCGAGACTAATGTCTCGCCCGACGAATGACCGATTGTTGCAATAGCAGAGAAGCGAATGTCATCTGCTCGAGTAGCCTCACTTACTACACTTACCAAGTGGTGGACAACCAGATAGTCCGAGCTTTGCCTTGAGGGACCACGTCTGTGCTTCGACTTTATTCGGCCAGACATCGGCTTGCATTGACTTGTGAAAATTGAACATCCTTGTAGGCAGAATAGTGAGCATCCAAGAAGCTTGACGGCAAAGACTGCCGACGCAAAAGAGTGGATGGATAGGTAGGTGAGTGGGCGAAGGCTAGTGCATAAGCTCATCGGGGACACGGCGTCTTCAAGAGACCACTACTCCGCTCCACTCGGTATATCAATGTACTATAAACGCCCTGGGGTGGAGCAAAAGTACGACCTGTAAACTAAGACATACAATTAGATTTCACATTCATCATAAAAGTAGGTGCGCAACGTTGAAGATGAGTCGGCGTTTTGGAGTGTAGCGTCGGCCCTCTCCGGAACGACCGTCCGCGATGATGCTGCCTCGTGCGCTCCCAGGCGGCTTGAGTAGCCAGAGACGAGAGCGCATTCAATCTGCCATCCAAGACAACCATCATCTGATCACGCTCTACCCACCAACTGACTCATCAGCATCATCGCCAACGTGCGCTCACCTCTTCTGCCGCGAAGCCCCTCGGTCGCCTCGCAGACTGCTGTGACAACAAGGTGTGGGCCAACGACCACCAGACCAGCGCAGGAACCTCGACAGCCCTCTCCTCACAATGTCCACCAATACGTCGCAACTATTCCTGCTAGCAGATCACATCAAACTCTCCCTCCTAGAACGACAACGAGCCCAGTCGATATCACACTCCTCAGCCTCTCAAGATGCCTCGATCACACGCTCCCTCTCTTCCTTCCTCGATAGCCTCGAAGCACTCGAAACAGACGTCTCGACGACGCCCGATAGCACATTGCAAGATCAAGTCTCCCAACTACGAACACAATACAACGAGCTCGAGAAACAATTCAAACAAGGCGCTCAGTCCTCGAACAAGAATCCCGCGATAACGTCCCCCAACGATCCAGCGTTGGCGGACGACTTCGCCCACGCAGCCCAGGCACCGTCGAAGAGCAAGAAGAAACGGACCGGGCGCGGGCGCTCGCCGTATAGAGACGATCCTGATACAGACGGTGAGCAACAAGACGGGCGCCGGGAGGAGCTATTCGGATCGGGGTATCGTGATGAGCCGGAGCCATCGATGACCCCGGATCCGAGTCAGCTTGACAATGAACAAATCCATGCACAACACAGTCAGATCTTGGCAGATCAAGACGAGCAGCTAGATCAGCTAGGCGTAAGCATAGGGAGGCAACGGGAGTTGAGTATGCGAATTGGCGACGAGTTGGATGAGCATGTGGCTATGCTTGAGGACGTTGAGGAGGGTGTAGACCGGCATCAGGGGCGATTGGATGGCGCCAAAGACCGTTTAGGACGATTCGCGAAGAAGGCGAGCACAGTTGACTGGAGCTGGTATGTGATTGGGGGGCTGATACTGGTCTTGTTGCTTCTTATTTTGATATTGAAGTAAAACAATGCCGAATTGGCGCCTCCCTGTCAGTCGATTTATGTCATCCATGCCAATGAGTCTTTCAGATATACGGAGTTTAAGAGACGGGTGGCTCCGCGTGAGCGGAAAAGATTTGAAGCTGGGCAGGCAAAAATGCTACAGTCTTCGATTCCCGATGATCAATTTCGAGTTTGATGCAGACAACCATAGTTTGGCTTTCATTATATTTCCATTTTGAATGGCCAGCAGCCACCCTGTCCCATATACACTCCATTTCGATTGCTCATCCTGCCGTTACTGCGATTCGTTTTTGTTTGAGGATGTCTATCCTACTGCTTTGACTTGCCAAGCTCTTCAGCCTGCTTCTGGAGGTTCTTTATGGATTCCTCACTGTGGTCGATCTCTTCTCTGTCTGCCTTGACCTGTCATCTCGATCAGCATTGTGTTATGAGCGTCTCATGCTGCGATTTGGTGGGTGGCGTCGGCATTCGGCGGTGGGGTGCTGGAATTGCAGAGCAACATGGCAAGCCCAACAGCCACTGTGTAGACAAGAAGCAAGAACGTACCGCAGCCTCGCTGTTGCTAGCAAGCTCCTTTTTCCACTGACCCTTGCCCGACTTCTGTTTGTTCAAAGAGTCATGCTTGTGATCTTCGACCTCCTTCTCTCGATTGGCTAGATGCTGTTAGCTATGTGCGTAGCCGTGTTCTAATCACGACAATTGGAAGTCTTCGTGAGTAGAAACTGAGTGAACGTACGATTGTTCGTGCTCTCCTCGCTCAAAGAGAGCTGGCGAGCGCTAAAGGCGAATGATCTGGCAGCACCTGTCCGCGATGCAAGCGGGAGCGCAGAGCGCAGCATAGTGGTGCGGGAGGTAAGGAAGCTCATGATTGCGGTTCGTATTGCAGGAACTGTAGACCGAAGAGATTTGTAGGGAAAGAGGTAGTCCAAGACTTCTGGGTTAACGGGTTGTTGTTGTAGAGGTCAGCAGTTAAAGGTGGAGGTCACAAGCGGATGTCGAAATATGGATATCCCGAGGCGCCTATGGGGAACGCTGGGATGCGGAAAACGTCATCGGTGACGGCTCCGGCTCCAGATCTCATCAACAACTTGAATGTCGCTCATACTCGACCTTTGAGATTAACTTAGCGCCTCTTCCGCGGGCCAAGCCCCTGCCCGTTGCACAACCAGGCAAAATTTCGACATGACAGCAGAACGAACGTGTTCTGAAATCGATGACTGCGTGTTCACTAAATTATAGCAGTTGATCCGGCCCTGACCGCGTTCGTGTCCAGTCTAATAAAGTGGTATTCCTTCAATTCCCGCCGATACTGCGGACACTCTTTCCGTCGGCTCTGGCATGCTTCAAACATATGTCAAGCAAAGGTGCGGATTCGCATGTCAAAGTGTGCGTGCTTGAGGGTAGTTCTCAGCAGATGCACCAGACAAGGTTCCACACCACTGACAGCGCTTGTATTGGGATAGTAGGCATCCACGCGACGGCAGATTCGTCAGAGTGGCTTGTCACTTGGAAAGGACGCATTGAATATCGTGGTACAGGGTGACAACAACCAGATTTTCTGGACGTCAGAATATAAAGACATGACTGCAACCGTATAGTTCAATCGTCGCGGGATGTCACATGCGGTGATGTCGTGACGGCCGTGAGTCGCACAGCATACGCGTTTGCGGTTTACAAGCATCAGGTGCGCAGCAAGAAACTGGCTCGCAGCCGCTTGCCAAGTTGTAGAGATGGATCTAAACTCCGCTGACCTCAAGCTTCATGAGTACTCGTCGAGGTTCTTCACAAGCAAGCAATGGTGTAAGTAGAAATGACAGAGCTTCCCCAAAGACTCTCGCTTACCTGGCTTGACAGGTAATATGCACCCGGGTGTGCCAAGAATTGCGAAAGTTGCTGCTTCGGAATTCCACTCTGTCCCAAGCTACTTACCTCTGAAGAAGACTAAGACCCAGCATTACAGCCGCAAGGTAACAATTTCAACTTGATGGCAATGATGCCTGCGAGCAGGCTCACAAATATGAGCCACCATCTGAGCTGTCATCTGATCGTGTCTGCTCAATACATGTGGTCCAGACCGACTCTGGGCTACTAGGCTCCAGAAACTGGTCTGTATCGAACTTGCTCCAGGCTTGAGATCAAGGTAAAGGCGCGACATTTCGCTCTGTTTCAAGCGATCGAAACACCTTCATTACGACTCGCGCGCTATTGCAAAATCCCATCACTCTCATTGCTCGATCTTCTCCTGTTTTCCGAGCCCTTCAAAATTTGGTCACGTGAGACAACACCACTCGGCCTTGGCGCTACCTGTGGCGCATCATTCCTAATCGCAGCTTTTCGGATCGCCCGTTACGCGACGCCCTCGAAGACCCAAACAAACCACCGGCAGCCACCCCATCGTCCACAACAGCTGTTACGCCGCACGCAACAACCTCAGCACCCATTACGAACTAACTTGACGCGTGTCTATTACATCAAATCAACTTGTCAATATGCCTGGCGGAAAGGGAAAGTCCACTGGAGGCAAGGCGGGACCCAAGGAGGCTGCCACCAAGAGCCAGAAGAGTCACAGCGCCAAAGCAGGTCTTCAAGTAAGTTCTTCGCCATATCAAGAGTACGCGTCTCGGTCGGATGGGAGGCGACAAGGACACTCCGAGAAGAGCACGCGAAACTACCTTCAACAACGTGTTGTTGCTATCGAGAGAGCGGACTCTGTTGTCGCAACCCGATTATGATGCTTCGCAACACACGAAATGGCGCAAAGAATCTTCCGCGCGTCCTTGACCCATGTCGTCTGATCGTAATCGCCTGCAATCTTGGATCCTTTACCTCACCTCGTGATGACCGCTAATCAAAGTCAACAGTTCCCCTGCGGTCGAGTCAAGCGTTTCTTGAAGAACAACACTCAGAACAAGATGCGCGTCGGCGCAAAGGCTGCCGTCTATGTAACCGCTGTTCTGGAGTACCTAACAGCCGAAGTGCTCGAGCTCGCAGGCAACGCCGCCAAGGATCTCAAGGTCAAGCGCATCACGCCACGTCATTTGCAGCTTGCCATTCGCGGTGATGAAGAACTTGACACCCTGATCCGCGCCACCATCGCGTTCGGTGGTGTCTTGCCGCACATCAACCGCGCACTCCTGCTCAAGGTGGAGCAGAAGAAGAAGAGCAAGGAGGCGTAATCTGGAACAGAACTTTTTTGGGGTGACTGCGAAACAGGCACGGTCGTTCGAGGAGTTAGGGTATGGTCGGGCTTTTGAAATGAGATCATGGTTCATGTTGGCTGCCTTCAGCTCGGTTGACGGATTGCGGTGATTGACAACAATGGGTGTCAGGAGTTGCCGACAAAGACATCCCCCAGGCTGGGGCGCGTTTGCTAGCAAGTGATGTAAGCGCAATTTGTCGTACTGCTGCTATTGAACCACGCGCATGCTTTTTGTTGAAAGCTGAAGCCGAAGCTGCGATTTTGGAAGCGATAGAGAGCTCTTTCGGATGGACCAGCGGTGACCAGCCATATTTCCTAGAACCCATGCAGACAGAGAGTGGCAAGACGCGTCCGATACTCGTGTGATTCGCCAATAATGAGAACTCGGATTTTCTAACTTTGTAACATACCCTTACCGCCTTTCCTTGCGCCTATTCCGGTCTTTAGCGCCCGCAAATATCGAGCTCAGATAATTCGCATTCGAGCCAGTGTGAACTGCATGATTGGTCGTTGATTGAGTCTGCTGTGTCTCCTTCTGCTGGTTGTTCCGATCAGGCAGCTTGGATACTGTAGAAACAGACGCTGGTTGCTTCCAGCTGTCTCGTCTTGAGGCAGGTCTATCAGCCGGGTTTATATCAATATCCATCTCATCGTCTGCAACATCAATGCTGGCTCGCGTAGCGGTGCGAGGGGCTGGAACTTGACTGCCGTGTAGACTGGGACGTTGGTTCGGACCAAATGAGTGTCTCCTGTTGGGTGAGAAGCTCCGCTGGTTGTTGTCCATTTTATCTGCAGTGACCGGCCTCGATCTTGGGTGCAGAAATCGTTTCAGCTCGATGCCGTGTTTCCCTGGTTCCGTGAAGCCATACTTTTGGAAGAGTTCAAAATATGCCTCGTCGTTGTCGCGTAAAGCGCTCATGTACTTCGTGAATGCGTTGACGGTCTCGTCTATAGGGTTGACCTCGTAGGCTTTCAGAGATGCCTCATCCTTTTCGATTTTGAGGTTCTGTATGGTTGCCCGCTCGCTGTCTGTTTTCTCCATTTTCGAAGCGGCTCGGCGGTACTCGTCTTTCATCCAATCCTGGAGGCCAAGACTAGAGTCGCTTCTCTTCGTGCTCGCTTCCTCTTCTTCGAGACGCTGAAGCGCGTCCTCACGGCTGTGTCGTGACTTCGGGCCGAGAGATTCGACAGCTTGCTGTATCAGGCGGTCCCTATTTTCATCAACATATTACCACACACTGAAAGACTGGTCACTTACGAGCTTGCAGTATACTGGCCATACATAATTTCACCGAGGCGCCGGTTTCTCGCCTCTTCGTCGGACCGCGCTATGGGTTCATCCAAAAATCGACTCAGAGAAGGT
>UYJD01000021.1:170947-248859 GCA_900618795.1 Cyanodermella asteris
TGACGCCGACCTTCATTGGTCGCCTACATAGTCAACCAACCCGTGCCCGCGTTACAAAGGTCAGCGGTGTAACCAGCTCGGTACCAACGAGCACTACTCACTCATCCCATGGCGTGAGCACAGCTGATAGAACATCTGGCTAGAAATACGTTAGTGTGACATCACGTTCCGTTTGGCTTCATGCACAGACCAGGTCCTGCACTTCCTGGCCGCGCTGGTATGCCATGACTTGAGGTGGTGTCTAGCCAGCGAACGGCACGTTTCGAGAGGATCATAGAATACTTGCGCGTCAGCAGGGTCAGATCGGAAAAGAGAGCAGCGACATTGGCTGAACTTTTGCGATCGGTCGCAACGAGATTTGTGGTCAGGTCATAATTTGGGTAGTAACTTTGGCGTGATTTAATCAATCTGGGATTTCACAACGGAGCGGAAAATTGGCCATGCTAGCAGTCGTCACAGTGCCAACGAACCTGATCACGCTTTCGATGATACGTGTTTCACTGCAGATTCCCGACAAGGCGTAAAATTTTAGTACCTTGATTAAACAATGATAGCTCTCTGATCGGCCAGAGTCTAGGTAGCTCCCCGTCTGGGTAAATACAAGTTGTGGCGCATGACCGAAGAAGACCATCCATGGACGTCGTTTGTCAACTAATCAGCCACCCAGTCCATTTAGTATCATCTCGGTTCATTAGCTTTCGGCCGATCATTATCTACAGAGACAGACATTGAGGCGAACTTATGAGATAGAGCAGACAGATGTTGCAGGGCTTGTTATTTCTTTTGCTTATCCGCCTTGCGCCGCTAGTTGGTGCTTGGAAGCGACGAGAGCCGTCAGCTGGGCGCCACCGGCGCGAGAATCAGGGTCCAGCGTTCATTCTGGCGCCTTTCCGTCTGCTATTGTTCCCAGCCGCCCTTCAATACAGCTTCATCGCCGGCTGCGCGTTGCCTCATTGCTGCTATGTCCAGGCGCTTTCCACAGAATGCGACTGCGCGATCATTTCTGCTGGAAAGACCTCGTCGTTTCGTAGCGCGCATGGTCAGCCACCAGTCGCGACGACTTCGGGCAAAGCGCGGCGCGTAGGTCTGCTTCTCGTGCGGTTGTTGCTTGCTCTCAACTTACAATACCCATTGGCGCATTCCCTCGTCGCCATTGACCCTCCGAGCGACTTCATTTGATACTCCATTGGTCATACTTTCCTGGCACGGTGCTTGCAGGACGCGAGTCATATGGTGTGCGGTATCTTGTCAGCGACCACTCACTTGAAGCCTTTCCTCCCCAAATCGTTCGGACGCCGGCTTTCAACAGGAGCACTCAGTTTCGATGCTATTACGCAATGGGCCTTTTCCCATGATCGCATCAAGACTATCGATTTGGCACCGAAGCGGCATTGCACCGCTTGCAGCTTACTATTTCCGCTTTGAGACCGACTCCGATAATAGCAGCTTTGACGCATACTTGTACCACGCGAGATGACCAGCAAAGTCAAGCGGAAAAGATCTTCAGCCGAGGACATTCTCGACTTGCAGCCGCTGAACAAGAGGCTTGACAACCTTTACTCGACCATACATCCCCCAACTCCGTACCTCATAAGGATTCCCAACGCAGAGCGCTTCTCGCTTAGTGACTTCCATCGCAGCGTATGGACCAAGGGCACGCCATTCACCTACTCTGAAGCCGAGTTACAATACATCAGCAACTTTCGCGACTGGCCAGAGACATCTCTCCAAGCAATTGGCTCCTGGGACAACGGAAAGGGTGGCCTCGCGCGGCCATCAACCAAGAGCGCAACTGCGACTCCTCAGCAGGCCGCGAAGAGGATTAAGCTCGGAGAGTACACGGCCAGCAAGAAGTTTGGCGAGACTTCGTCGTTCAAAAATCCAAATTCACCAGCCGAAATGAAAGAAAGACAGTACATCATGAAGCACGGCATGCCCCTCGGCCGCCAGTCGAACGGCGTGGAGGTGAAGGTCATCCCAAGGAAGCGCTCTCGAGATGGTCCCGATTCAACGGTAACCGAAAGTGCGCTCGTGGTGGAGAAGAAGCCGCGGAGCTCCCCCTTGATGGAAGACACCAAGCCCACCCTACCACCTCCAATGACTCCACTTCCCACGAATTTGAGGGAGGCAGTAGCGGAGTACAAGAAAAGAAAGGACTTTGACGGTGTGGAACAGCAAGCTTCGGCAAGACAGCCGCGGCGGGAGACGAACGTTGTTGTTTTCAAGTTCCACAAACGAAGAGCCGACTTCGTTCGACTCGTCAAACTCACCAAGATGAAGCCTCAAAACCGCGCAGCCCAATCACAGACCACTGATCCACGTTTGCTGACACCTGATCCGTCCACGAAATCTGCGAAGCAGCCAACGCGTAGAACCATTAGTCCTGCGGCGATTCGGACGGACGCGAGGGGATCTCAGCGCCTGCACGAGCACGTGCGATCATGGAACAATATGGCAATCGCCGCCAAGAAGAAAAGCCAGGATCCGGACTTCAGTAAAGGTCGACCGCGTGAGGCTTTGGTACTCCTGATTACCGCTGTCGTCGCGTTTATTGTTCAAGGTACGCTCCAGTCGCGGTGTCAAGGTGGTGGTACTGAAAGCGCACGGGTGATCTGGGATGGAACCCAGGGCGTCATATCAAGGTTCCGGCACTCCCAATCGAAATCTTCTGGATCCGAGCCCATGGAAGCGCTTCTCGCGTATCTTGAAGCATACGTGTGCCGCGAGCAAGCATTCATTCGAAAAGAAGCGCCGGAAAGCGCCGAGCGAATCAACCAAATGGGTAAAAGCTTGCAGGCGAGCTCCAAACTCATGAATCCTATTTCACTACAAAAGAACTTTCCACGGACGTGGGCTGGCCAGTCCACGACGGCAATCACGGACGGCCAGGAAGACGATGACGACTTGCTAAGCAAGCCACTTGTGGGAGATTACACTTTATGCATTGGCTCAGGTTCGGCGTTGGCGGCAGCGAGGGCGGCACGGCTACTCGTCATCGAATGGTGCGAGCAGAATCGACTGAAATACGAAGATTCGCTTGCAAATCTGGGAGGCGTGAAGGAGGACTGATTGTTATGATACCCGATGGAGCGATTATGCGTTTACACATGAACCGGAAGCTGTCGAGCACAGCCCGTTTGAGATGATTATTTTCTGCTAGTCCTGCAAAGCATACCTTACAGGTATCAAAATTTCTTCTAGACTAGTATCACGTTATTTGTGAAATGAAAATCCGTCGACGATATAGATGATCTTAGACTGCGTAACGCAAAGGGCATTGAGGTACTGCCAGTGATCCTAAAACCGACGTCGCTACATCTTCGTTCACTCTCCCTGGTCTCACATCGACACACAGCTTCGCTTTCAAAGTTCTACAGGGTCCGGCTCCGTTTTGGCGGCTCATAGATTGACGATTGCAAAACGAACTGGCAAACCCCATTCCAAAGTGCCATGGCTACTTCCATCCTCTTCCGCCTCCAGTGTTCCATTCTCATTCTAGAACCAATATGACGTCTAACCACGATTGTAAAATGGACCGTATTCATTCCATCCATGGCCCACCACAAGTAGACACTTCTCACCCATGAGCCGAGAACGATTGCAGTGACAGGTAGCTGGTTGCCCGTGTTTGGCATCCTATCAGGCGCACTACCGCCAACTGCTCTTCCAGTGCAAGGACACAGCGGAGTCCCCATCGGAATGAGCTTCACGGTTCAAGGTTACGGATCCAAAAGGGGTCAGGAACATCGTTGACAGCCAGAGACGTAGTCGAAACTGCAATCACAGCTCCGACTGGGCGATGGTGAGATTGCTACACATCCGTGGCCCATCGAGCCCGTTGTTCCCTGCGAAGTCGAGCCTCGTGGCGCTTATAGTGATGCGTTTTTCACGTGAGGCATCACCAAGGCACCACGGTTGAGTCTTCGATTGTCGAGCCGGACAGCAATCGGAGACGTGCTTGACGCCAAGGAGAGATGGAGCACCGGGGGCCCGGGTTCGAGGTTTGGGTCAGGGTCGGGGTCAGGGGAGGCAGCGTGTGCGGGAAATTCCTTCGAGCGGCCTGCCCCTGGGCTGTTTCGGCAGACTGCCGTCTTATCGCCGCCGCCAAGGACAACGATGCGCGATTCAGCGTCGGTAGATCCTCGAATCTGTGACAGCTGTCAAAAAGTGTCTTGTTTCGACCTCACCCCGACGCTCTTTTGCCTCGCACAATCTCCACGCCTCTCCAACAACCTTGTGCGCTTCGCAACGTCGCTTGACAAGCTATCAAGCAAGGTTTTGAAGCTCTCGACTGGACCGGCTGCTGCTCACGAGTCCGTCTCGAACTCATTTGGCCGACAAAGCTTGCTGTGCCCATGAATTGAGCGCCGCCGACTCAAACCCAACCTCTCTCCATCGAAGCCGCAGCCACTCCGGCTCACTATCGCCATGACGTTCAACCTTTTCCGCTTAACAGGTGCGCAAGATGCTGAGGCGAGGGAGAAGGTGGAAACATCAAAAGAGTTTGGGACTGACGAGGCATAACAGCGGATTTCGCTCATTTGGCGTCCATACTGATCTTGCTGCATAAGATGCAAGTGACCAAGGTGCGTAAACAGCCACGCACGATTTTGCTCTGCGTATGGAATGTCGTAGTCATGCTAATGATCTATGAAGAGTGCTTCTGGTATCTCTTTCAAGTCACAGGTCTTATACCTCACGGTATATGTTACGAGATATATTGGTACGTACCCCTGGCGGGCTTGACACGCGGAATGCTTGAGAAGAATGTACCGTTGCTTGAGTAGCGCCATGTAAAAGAGCTCGATGGCCTTTTACCATGTATTGCAATATCGACTTTGTACGCACGCAGTCCGCAACGTGCAGTCTGGAATAAACATCGCAGGAAGTAAAGCTGACCTTGCTGTAGATATCTTTTGGACCTTTGGCCATTCTGCGTACAACACGATCTTCAAGTTGCTCTTCCTGGCCTCATCGGCCTACACGGTCTATCTTATGGTCGCCGAGTACAAGCCGACCCATGATCCGAAGCTCGACACGTTCAAAGTGCAGTATCTGGTAGGAGGAGCTGCGGTCATGGCCTTGCTCTTCCCGCCTGCTTACACGCCATTTGAGGTAAGAGCGCCCATTGTTCTGATATGTCTATTTGGCAGTCTTCCTTGCACGGCGTCTGTCACTCTTGCGCCCTCTCCTGCGTTCTGTCAACGCCGTCAATCAGTCAGTGACGTCTCGGTATTGACCACATCCACGCCAACACCGGACGTCATACATCCGTGACTTCGATGCCTTGGCGTGCCGCGTGCACGATTGTCAGCTAGGCGGCGAGACACTCTAGCACTCCTACTGGCACGGCCACCATTCAGCCAGCAGCCCCAGCTCAGTACCTTGCTTCACCCCTTCTCCTGTCCCGGTCTTCCAGTGGTATGCGGTCTCGGTCACGTGCATGGCACTGCCAAATGTAACATGGCATGGTTTTGAACCAGGGAAGAGGACGAAGGTCAGGACAAGCTTGCCGCCGCTGGCACAAACACGGACCGGCATCAGCTCCGGCCCCCCGTCACAACTCGGAGGGCAACGAGACTACTACGAGGGCTGAGATCAGGCTGTTGCTTTCAGGAGGCTGTCACAGGGATCAGAGATGCTGACGGTTGTGAATAGATTCTCTGGCCCTTTAGCATCTGGCTGGAGTCTGTTGCGATCCTCCCACAGCTGTTCATGCTGCAGCGTACCGGCGAAGCCGAAACGATCACGACTCACTACCTCTTTGCTCTGGGTATCTACCGTGCTCTCTACATACCAAATTGGCTATACCGCTACTGGGCCGAGGGTCACGTCGACAAGACCGCATGGATTGCTGGAATCATCCAGACCATCCTCTACAGCGATTTCTTCTACATCTACTACACAAAGTAAGTGTCCCAGCGGGCTCAATGCTCGCCGCTTTCCCGCTAGCTTTCCTGTTGCCATGGTCGCTGTCTGTCTGCCGTTACTGACAACCACTGCAGGGTCCTCCAAGGCAAGAAATTCAACCTGCCGGTATGAGCTCAGCATGGCTCCTGGTCGAGACTTTTTGAGGGCTAGAAAGTTTAGTTCACAGCGGCTCGTCCGTGGTATCACGTATTTGATTTTACCTGCAAATTCTGCTCCTGTGTTGTTCACTCTTCATCACACGCAAAACTTTTGACCAGCCTTCGTTCGGTGCCTACAACTGCGTACAAGCGTCTTTTCACCACACCAATTGCTCTACCTGACTTCTTACTCAACAAAGCTATCCACAGAGAGCTGCTCACAGACACGCACACAGCTACCCACAAAGCTCCCTGCAAAGCTCCCTGCAAGACTACCCACGCAACTACTCACACAGCTGTTCACACAGCTACCCACACACCTACTACCAGAGCGACCTACAAAGACACTCTCGAAGCTGTCCAAACAGCTATCCACACAACCACTCACACAGCTACCCACAGAGGTACATTTATACATCATGTCTGATTGCTGGCGCCACATTCCTGCCCCCGACTACGACCACACCCCTTACACGGGCGACGACAGCTACCTCCAGGGCCTCGTGGGCAAAGCACCAACCCACGCCCGAACAGCCGAAAAGGTCCCCAATCGGCACCAGACAATGGAACTGATCAGGGAGCTACACGAGTCCAAAAACGAAGGAAAATACGGCACGGACAAAAAGTCCGTCTACCCGGGCCTGTCGCGCATCAACCAGATCCGCAAGACGCTACACGCCCTCTACACCGGGGCGCGGACCAACCGGACCAACATGGACGCAAACGACAAGCTCCGGATCAAGAACACGTACGTGCTGCTCGGCGCGCTCGTCTGCCACCGCGAGGACGACCCGGACGTGGGCGTCCCCTGTGTGATTGCGGAGCGCTACTTTGACGTGCTGAGCTGGGCGCACGTCGGCGACGACGGAGACCACTACGGGCGCGACAAGACGCATCAGAGGATGTGCTCGCGCTTCAGCTACAAGGACGGGATGAGCAAGGAGCTCATCGCGAAGTGGATCACGAAGTGCCAGGGTTGCAAAGAGAAGGTCCTCGACGAGGAGGGGAATGAGAAGGTGGTTGCTCTTCCCAAGAGCAAGAGGGCCAAGATTGGAGGACAGTGAGGATGACGATAAATGGGGGGGGGATGGAGGAACGGAGGTCCAAGGCGGGACGGCAAAGGGTTTACGATTTGTTGTTTGGAATGGAACAAACATGGATGGAAACAGTCTTGGACTTTGACTAGGTCATGATGACGGTGGAGGAGTAATACATGGTAGCGTTCTCAGCGCGGAGTTCTCTGCGAACATCTAGTGAGAGTAGAAGCTTGAGACTCAATGTATTTAATTTGATAAACTTTGACCATTGTACGATCTTCTGGCCACTGTGAAAGATTCCATCTTGGAGCCGTGACTGAAAACCGAAATAAGCCCAGGCAAAACAATAGAGGAGCTGAATATCAAGGTCTGATGACATCTCGGATTGATTTTCTAGCGTGGGCAATGGCCTATACAGTCGCACAGCCTTTACATTACCACACAGCTTCCACAGCACCCGCGAGACTTCTCGTCGCCGTCCATGTCGATCCTGTCCTTGGGGCCATTGCCGCCGGGTGCTGATCCTGAGCCGCCGTATGAGTTCATTTCCTTGTTATATCTGCGGATCTCGCGGACGATATCGAAGAACGCAGCCTCGACATTCTTGCGAGTTTTTGCAGAAGTCTCGATGAACTTGCATGACATGCTTTGCGCCAAAGCTTCACCCTCTGATCGAAATTAGCACTATTCGTGAATCGATTACCGGTATTGAGCATCCGACAGAATTCGCCATGTGTGCGAAGCCGTCTGTGAGCCTTCCGGAGTAGACTTACCGGCAGTCGTGACCTCGCGCTCGTGCTCCAGATCGCACTTGTTGCCAACGATGATAATGGGAAAGTAGTCCTTGTCCTTGACTCGCAAAATCTGTTGCTGGAATTGCTGGATCTCCTCGAAGCTCTGTCGCGATGTAATACTGTAGACTAGCAGGAATCCCTCTCCAGTGCGCATGTACTGCTCCCTCATGGCGCTGTATTCCTCTTGACCCGCCGTATCGAGGACGTCAAGCAGTGCGACTTCATCGTCAATAACACTCTGCTTACGGTATGAATCTGAACATTGAGTCAGTCTCGGTCAAGGCGGTCGCGTAAATTGATGGTGGTCATCAACGAGAGCCAATAATGCAGCATTTTGGAGGCGGTGAGCTTACCTTCGATGGTGGGATCGTACTCATCGACGAAATGACTCTGGATATACTGAATTGTGAGGCACGATTTACCGACGCTACCTCCACCGACAACAACGAGCTTGTATTCTCTGAGGAACTGTCCGGCGAATTAGTTTGGTGTGCTGCAGAGCGGCAACAGCAGCTGGCTGAAGACGCGAGCAGAAACGTCGAGACACCGCCCGACGCCTGTAGCACGTACCTTGGACGCCATTTTCCAACTCTTGAAAGTTTGTGACTGGACAAGGAATGTCAATGGGTGGTTTGCGATGGTCGGTTTGAGAGTCGAAGGCGGATCGAAGGATGGTGGCCTCGGCAAAGGCTAATTAAGGGCGGTAGGGGGGATCGGAGCGACGGTCGGTGAGGACAGACGGCTCTGGGATTTCAAACGAAGTCTATAAAGAGGCTGAAGGGGATGATGCCGGGGATGATTGCTGGGGGGGCGATGGCTCAGTGGGTGGTCTGAGTCTGGGCCGTTGAGAGGAGGGCAGGCTTGGTGTGCCGTCTGCGTCTGTCGCACTCGAAGTTGAAGCGAGGGGCTGAGACTTGGGCAGCACAGGCTGCGGCTGCAGAGAAGGAAGATGTGCGACGGGAAAAAAAAAGCTGTATACGAGAAGTGAAGCGCACGCGTGGGTGAGAGACGAGGTGCTGGTGTGCTGGGGGTGGAGGAAGATGGCTGGCTGTCAACTACTAGTGAGAACAGGAACTAACGAACGAGCGAACGGAGGGACGAGCTCAAGCCTTCAGGTCGGGACGGTAACTCTAGCTTCTTGCAAGCAGACACGCTACGCCAACCTACGCTACACCATCCATCGCCGTCAAATTCTGGCCTGTCATCCAATTGCTTTGCCGGCGCCTTGCAGTGCTGGCGGGCCTGCGCGCCCCTTCCTTGCTGCGCAGTATATCAGAAAGTAGTCTACCTACCTAGTATCCTCAGGACTTAGCAAGCACCCCTTTGCCACCGACGGGCGCATCGTAGAATCATCGGAAAGAGGTCCTTGTCGCCCACATCCTGACCATGCTAGCATTTTGCGCCTTGTCGCGTGGGTGGTACTGTATGTGCTCGCAGATGCGACCTGACCCCTGCCAGCAATTCTAGTAGATGGACTGCTGCAACCATCATCATCATCACCACCACCTTGACACTTTTCCGGGCGGACGAGGCCGACCGTCGCTGCCCTGCGAGCCCTCTCTGACAGTAGTCATCCACGCCTTTGCCGCTTCGCTATGCTATGATTGCTGTCTCGGACACCCTGCAGCCACTTGGAGACCGGAGATATATGTAAAGGGGCATCACAGCCGCGCTGCTGGGCGTCTCTCCGCAAAGGGGATTGATCCTCTCCGCGCACCTCCGAGGTTGATAGTCATGCCATGGAACCAGCAGATATCAACTTCGCCAGGTAATAACAATGCGTCCCATCAATTGCTTGGCCGAGCCGGTTCTCTGTGCATTTTCGTAGACTGGTGAAGCTTGTGTCTCCATTGAACACGCAGCATTATCGTGCTGGTAAGCTCAGCATGCTCGTTCGGTGTCTTCGGCAGGCCAGGAACGAAGCGGACCGCGGCGGCAGAAGAAGAAGAAGAAGATCAACGACGACTCATTGTTCTCTTTATAATGTGCAGTATATGGACGTACGCTGTGCCATCCGAGTTTGGACCGGACTCTCCTGTAGCGTTCGCGCTCCCAACAGTAAGTAATTGGGAACCGGTCTTTGGGCCCGAAATGGGCTCCTTGTTGAAACTTCCTTCGTTCGCTTAGACTGACCTTGCCACACACCGGTAGTGTCTGCATTGCTCCGCTAGCATGGGGTCCGGTCGCCAATTTTTTTTCTTTTTCTGCGGCTAGTATGTCTTCCTTTGCTGGAACTTTTGTTGCTGCGGCGGTCGTTTGTGGACGCCCTGATGATCCCCTCTGCGCGCTGATGCAGCCGCCGGCTCGCGTCACGCAGCTCTGAGCACAGCTGCCACAGCATCGAGGGTCTCCATTGGAAGCTCCCATAGCACACCGTACAAGCCTTGCCGTTTTTTCTTGCAAGGGCATGAGCCATTGAGGATGCGTCCTGAAGCTTCCGCATTAACATACTAACCATAGACACATCGCCATCACGGCCGAATGGAGCCGTCTGAGCGTCGAAGCTTTGAACGGCAGAAAATGGTGCCCAATAAACGTGTCAGACATCGACCACGCTAAGAAAAACTGTCCCTCAGAGCTAAAGCTTGAACTTGCCCGACTGCTACTGGTTTGTTACATCCACTCAGGGACGATTCCCGGCGCCATCCATGGGCCACTGCGCGTTGACCGAGATGAAGATAGCTTGCAAAGTGAGCAACATGCGCATGCCAACTTCTGAACAGGAAGGCAGATCTGAGAGCACGGTAATCTGTGCCGAGCTGCCCGAGCATCATCTTGCTCGTGCCGTTCTGGGCTGTCGGACTGAGAAAGCTTACACCAGCCGGCAGCAATTAAGCAGGACAGAAGGGTACAGTATTCAAAGCTAAAACACAATTCTCCAAAATATCATAACGAAACTTGGTCATGATATACAGGTGTCGAAGTGTCAGACCGGTGCTTCAATTCGTCAAGCTCCAGAGCCACGTTGTTTCCTGTGCAGTCGACCAGGATATTCCTTGGTGGCTTGCTGGTAGTCCCTTCCTCATTGGACACGCGAAACAGCCCGAGCACGTGGAGACAAGCCAACATCCCCAACACTTTGACCACAGAACCGAGTAACCGCCCTGAGATCCTGACCTTAGTCACGGGAAGTCTGTCCTTTGGAGCAGGGTCCGTGTAGCGCACGCCTGGCGATTATTCCACCGCCAGTCTGTCACCGACGTTCCCGGTAAGCTGAGCCTTCTGTCGTGGAACGGTCGCAGAGGCAGCCAATGTCAGTTGGACCCGCTTCGAACAAAGGTCGCCAGTTTTCTGCTCGAGTGTAAGACCGTATATTCGATCGTATTGCATATCGGCAGCAAAGCGACCTCCAGCAAGGCGTGAGCGGCATTTGAGACCCCACAGATCAAAACCGTCTCCTACTATAGTCTTGACGAGGCTTGTCGTCCCATGTCTGTCTCATAGGGTAACTGTCCCGGGCCTGTCGATGACTTAGATAGCGAAGATGATGCCAGATGATCCTGCACGAACGCGGCACATATCTGGTCAGCGATTCTTCGTTTCAGCTTACCAGATATGCAGTACCACTCACGTCTGCAACCACACTGGTGCAAGAGCGACGGTCAGCATGACGAGCCCTGCACGTCGTTTCCGTGGCTGAAACGTGTGCTCTGGCGCTGTGCCTCTTATCAGACTATTCTTGCTGCTCCCCAACTCACTCTCCTCAGTTCGCATGCCCAGTGTCGGAAGTGCCGGCGAAAACTGCAAGCAAAATTCGCCCTCAGTGGATCGTACGATTCGCGACTCGTTGGGCTATTGTATAGCAGATCGAGCAGATCTGGGGTCTGCTGCAAGACGTAGCTCTGTTCAGCAAGTCATTATCGGAGAGTTCGTCGAAACAAAGACCCGATTACCAAGCCATGCATATTAGACGTCAGGTGAGAAAAGTAAGACAACCTGAGAGTGATATTGACAAACTCACTCCGCCCAGTCACGCAATCAGGAAACGAGCTATTCTGAACAGTGAAGCCCAGATGCAAGGCTCGTGTTTCTGCTAAGCGCCAAACACAGCCAGGTCCTAAAGGATTGCCCGGCAGTCTAGCGCAGTCCGTCTAAGATCCGTCTACTAATCGAGATCATCAACGTTCTCAACTCGTTTCCCATCCACATTCTTCTCGACTTCGGCAATGACACTCTCAATGAACTCTCTGTCTCGGCCAACCAGCTGCACCGTGTTGTTTTTCTTGTCCCATCTCGGATAGCTGCCAATCTTGACGCCCTTGGGCTCGCATCTCCCCGCCAGCTCAGTGAGATAACTGGAGATGCTGCTCTCCGACTTTGGCGTAGCTACAATAGCGCGGAACAGACCCTTCCCCTCCGGATCAGACAAGCGTGGCATGATGCGTGGCGTTAAACCTTCCAAGAGCGCCTCGAACAATCGCGGTACACCAGGTAGGATGTGTACATTGCCGTTCACAACACTGATAGGAACCCAGAGCTTCTCGCGATCAACAAACAGTACTTGCTCGTCCTCGATCTTGCGGGTTTTGTCAATCGGAAGTCTGACCATGCGGAGCTTTGCTTCGAGCTGCAGTGACGGCGTATCCCAGTCGAAGTTTGGGTCTTTGGATGCTTTGGACATGCCCTTCATGAGCTTGAATGCCTCATCATCAAGCTCCAGGGGCACGTTGAAGGCTTTTGCGATGGACTGGTAAGTGATGTCGTCGTGTGTGGGGCCGATCCCACCGGATGTTATGACAAAGTCGAAGGCATCAGACATGCGTCTTGCGGCTTCGACAATTTCACCCTCGTCGTCTGCAATGACCTCGATGCGCTTGAGCTGAATGCCCAGCTTGAAACACCACCTTGCAAAGTAGTTTGAATTTGCTGCTCACAGTCAGGACGGAATGATACGATGCAACTTGGTCCAGAACGTACAGTCTTTGGTCTTCCCTCCCAGGACCTCATCGCCTATGATGATGCAGCCGGCCGTGTGCACCCTACAAAGCAAGGACGGTCAGAACATGGCCACACGCAACGCAACAAAGTTCGTTCCATACATCGCCTTCTGCTTTTGCTCCGCCGTAGTTGCACCCATGATGCCTCCCACGAAACCTCTAGTAACCTGCAACGCCGTCGTGGCCGTAGAAGCTTGCTGTACAATTGGCTTCGTCAGATGTCTAGATACCTGCACCAGACGTGAGAACATCTGCGTCAGTGGGGCAGTACACTCCCGACACCGAAGGCGACGTGGCACGACAGATCAACGTCTGTTGTGTAACAGTACACGATAGGATCAAGCCACAGCTCAGGATGTACGAGCCTTGGGAATGATAATGATGGTTGGTTGAGTGGCTACCTTGCCTTGACGTCGAATGTTCATCGCGGGAATCGCCCTCTGTCTCGAGGATCGACGAGATGACTTCACCATCCACCGCGCCTTCCGACTTGCGTTTACCGCGCTTGGATGAACCTCGAGCTACACCGCGCGTTTCCGATCTGATCACGCGCCCGTGTCTGTCTATCGAAGAAGCTTGCTCGCTTTGTCCCCGATACTAACTAGTCTCTCCTTGGGCTGGTCAACTTGATGTCCATGGCTGGCTTGTGGCCGCTGGTCCTTCTCTTTTTCATCCCGCTGATTTTCTTCCTCGGTATGTACCACGTTCCCGGCGGCAGCACCTCACGTTGGGTCGCTGACGCTGTGCTGAACGCATGTAGTCTACCTGGCAGTCTCGTCTTGTCTCGGTGACCGTTTCAGAGCGCGCGTTTCCGGCACATTCGTCGATCCTCGACTGGGCAGTTACGATAATCGGTATGCTCGGATGATGGGAACCAGCGGGTTCTCCGTCTCGGAGCAAATCGAGCTTCAAGACATGCTCGAATCTCGATCGGAGATGTGAGATTGGAACTCGCCTGCTCAGTAGATCGCTGTGATATTGAGAAGCATTCACCGGAATTGCCACGCTTGCACGCAACGATGATTGAGATCTTCAGCAATATCAAGGAAACCGGTCAACGGCACGGCGAAGGCTGTGGCATGCTACTCAAAGTCGATTCTGGACCTGCTCTTGCTGGCACGCATTTCCAGGATGATCTGCATTCTATCGGATTCTTCATTACATTACAT
This sequence comes from Cyanodermella asteris, assembly GCA_900618795.1. Lineage (NCBI taxonomy): Eukaryota > Fungi > Ascomycota > Lecanoromycetes > Ostropales > Stictidaceae > Cyanodermella > Cyanodermella asteris. Next base: position 184,953 of record UYJD01000021.1, read on the forward strand.
GGTCTATCCGAAATGCCAGCCTTTTGAGCTCCATGTCAAAAATAGTTGCCCCTTAGATAAGGTACCGAAAACAAAATCGTCATAATCATTTCGGGCCGGAAGCGACATGCCTGGACGCCAAGACGTGAATGCGGCGGCTATACCTGGCAGCCCGGACTCGGACTAGTCACGTCTCTTAGTGTGTCCAGTATTCAGGCAGAACCAGCACACACCCATGAAAGCATAAAGTCCAATACACACCGGGTGCAACACCCATACACCTGCACTCTGACTCAAGATACCGACGATGAGCGGACCGACAGCTCCGCCAGAACTACCCATTGCTGTAATAACAGACAGCGAGCTCGTTTGCACCCGCCTGTCCAGATATCTTGCGAAGATAGCGGTCGATAGTGAATAGATAGGTCCAAGGATGGCACCGAGAATAGCGATGGCCACAGATTCAGCGATCAGGTTGGGAATGAGCCATACCAGAAGCTGAAAGCCGGCTGCGAGTACCATGAGCAAGACCACGCTCCAGATTTCGCCGAATACACGGGCAAGCTTGTCTGTGGCAAACAGACGCGAGAGTGTCAGGCCGCCCCAGAAGCCAGATGTGACGTACCCGAGCGATCCCGTATTCGCTGTGGCTCCTGGAGCAAGCGGATCGTATCCAGATGAGCCATGTGGCGCGGAAGATATCTCATACGGCGAAGCACGATACGCCAACAGGAAAGATAGGACCCACCCTGAGATGGAAACTTCGCCTCCTTGGTATGCGAATATGAAGAAGGCTCCCGCGATCGTCGTGCGTGACAGAATTTGGTTCCAGCTGGGATGGAATGGCTTGTCGCTAGGTGCACGTTCAATTGGTCTCGCCGGCGTTTGAGTCCCAGTGCGTGGCCGTGAGTCCACGGTATTGCGGTACGAGGAGTTCCTGGACATCCCAGGACGCACAGCGGGTGTCTGCTGCAAAGCTGCGAGCAATGGATTGGGCTTGTCGGTCTCGTAATTTCGATTGACCGAAAAATTTGTGGCCGCATTGATGGCAGCTATTGCCAGCAGCACAGCATAGAACCTAGACCACTGGATACCTGCGTCTGTCATTGCTGTTGCAATCAGTGGCCCAAAAATTCCTCCGATCCCGTATACGCCGTGAGCTATTCCTAGGAGGGTCGTCGAGTTCGTCATGCTGCAGATGAAGACGTTGAACGGTGCGAGAGAAATGGCACATCCGGTGCCGGTGAAGAAGAATGCAATGCAAACAAGCCAAAAAGGTGAGGTCGTCAACAAGATCACGTAGCCAACGATTATCAACAGCTGTGAGAGCAGCAGATGATAAGCTTTACCGATTTTCGAATGGAGCCTGTTGGTATATGTAGCAGCAAGAATGAACCCTATGGCATTTGTGACGAAGATCATCGACACAATGCCGTACGAAATTGAGTACTGTGCTTCCATGTAGGGAATTATGGCACCGGTTGATGAATCGTTCATGCCTGCTGATAGGAAAGCTCCACATGCTGAAATAAACCGCCACTTGTTCATCGGCGGATTTGACAGGGATAGAACAATCTCAGCTGGCGAACCATACGGAGATGAAGGACGGCTCGACTCCAAGTCATCGGCATATTCCGCTGGTGTTGGAGGAATAGATGGTCCTGGCGTTTCAGTAGTGTCGTGTCGAGTCTTGTTCAACTGTTGAAGCTCGTAGGCGGATGGAGCACGCGACCCTGCGTAGTCATCACGCCGAAGTGCCGAGGGAGGAGACGCGATGGATTCAACCTCAATCAAGGACCGCAGATCTGCCATCTCGGGGAGGATACAACTCGAAGGGCGGAGAGCGGATCGTATTGGCTATCTCGAAGCCTCCACCTGCCCTGTGCTGGCCGTTGCTCAGTTTTGAACCTTCGAAATGACAACGAAAGTCGTCGGCCGCCGGATCAGTTGTAGAGAAAAGATTGTTCGAAACGTGCCGGCTTTTCGGAAGTAAAAAGAAAAGGTTATAGAGCTGGCACGACTGAAGAGGTGAAGAAACGTGGGAGACAGGTCAGAAAATATGGAGACTCAAGGAGACAGCATTAGAGTTGGGCACCAGCGAAGGGAGGTAAAGTACTGAAGTATGACAAACCAGCATGCAAAGACTATAGAGTTAAGAGTATACTTACCCGACCAAGGGCCCATTAGGGACTGCGACGGCTTTGGGATGCTGGCGTCAGAAATGCTCATTTCTTGGCTAGCAGGCCCGGCTAACTTGCCCGCTGAACTTTTCAGCACCGTTGATCGCCCAGATGCCGTGAAATTTTGGCACGAGCTCGCTTATCAGTCTCGGTCCGAATCTGAATCTGGGACTGGGGTCTACTATATCTCCGCAATCGCATCTCTCTTTTATCCGACACAGACCCTGGTTTTTTTTTTCGATCCCCATAATCTCCAGACGAACAAGATGCCGAAACCGAAAAGACTTCTTGACGCAACCGCTGAGCTCACGACTACCCCGCCAGACGAACTATCCGAATCGCAGTCGATCGCCAAGATAGTATCAGCGGAAGGCAAGAGCTTATACACTGTTCTACTCCCTTCTCAAAAGACCGTCCTCGTCGAACTGGCTCCGCAGTTTCGCAACAAGATCTGGCTGAAGAGAGGAGGCTTTGTTGTTGTTGACGCAGCATCACTGTCGGATCGCGAGAACAAGCTTGGGGGCGAAATAGTCAACGTCGTTAGGGATGAGAGAACGTGGCGCAAGATGAGCTGGTGGCCCAGAGAGTTTCCAAAGCAGAGCCTCATGGACGACGAGAGCGATGACGAATCGACTGTTGGTCGCATGCCGCCGTCCGACTCGGAAGACGAGGCTTGAGATTACCTATGCTACTTGGTTTCATTCATGTCGCCTTCGGACTGACATCACCTGGCCTTCTTGACTTCTGCTTTAATGGTGTCCGCTAAGGGCCGAACAGTTCTAGCGAGACCTCGCGTGCCCCACCATACGCTCAGAACCTGGAAGGCCAGAGATGCTACCACCACCGCTGAGCTTGCATTGGTGCTTGGATACACATTCCAGGCCCATTCTTGCGCTGCCCACGCACCATAGATAAGGAGTGGATGTAGTCCAGATCTCCAAAGCAGGAAAGGCGAGATCCATGCCAGGTATGCATAAAATTGATAATGCAGACTCCTGGCACACAGTATGCCAATCACGAAAGATGTCAACACGACAGTTGCGATCGTGCTTTCGTCAACCTGCGACGCTATCTGCTGGAGCACTCGCGATGGCAAGGGTTTCATGAGTCTCTGAATGTGCCTCCAGACCGGTAACCCGGAGATTGGCAGCCATCTGGTAAAGACAAACAACGCCAGCAGGGACAGATGGACCGCAAGCAGAACTGTCGAGAACTCTTTCGATAAGAATGTCTCCTCACCAGCGAACCGCCAGTTGACCGTCCACTTGAACATGAACTGCCTGCTAAATTCGAAAGCGCGTCCTAGGTAGCCCGCGGCATTAGTCTCTAGGAAAGGGAGGGCGAGCAGAACCTGGACCGCCAGAACAGCAATCAGAGAAGTGGAAGCATGTGCAAGCGAGGTGCAGGTCCCAACAAGGACGAAGAACCCTGGCAAGGCTAGGAGAACTGTCATCTTGACACCAATAGCCAGACTGAATATTATGCTTGCTGAAATCCATCTCTTGCTCTGTGATTCCACCACGCCCCACCAGAACAGTGCCGCAGCAAAGCAGTCGTTGAAGAGCCGAAGCACATAGATGCTGTGTAGACGCTTGCTGAAAACGAGGAGGGGAAGAAGGTAGGGCGGCGCGCCTGCGCGTCTATATGCCGAAATAGCTGCGTGGAGAGCGAATATGTAGACGCCGATGAACACCTTCTGCCCCGTGACGATGTCCTTGCCGGCGTCGCACAGCCAATACAGGAAGCTGTAAATGTAGACGTGCAGGGCTGGGTATACAAGCGGACCCGTGGAGCCGGTCAATTTCGTGTAGTCGCGGACGCCATTGATGAAGAGTTCGACTTGTTGCATGTACGTAGAGAAGTCGATTTCAGTATCTATGGGAAGCTCACTGGTCAGCTCGGGTGTGCACTCGCGACGAAGGGCGCGACGCACAGGGTATCTTCTTGACTATGAGTACCGTCAGCGCCGTGTCGGTGAGGAGAACAAGTGGATGGAGCCATCTGTAATGGCGCGTATTGCATATGAACCCTTGGACAGATTCGTAGGCATCGTCTATCCACATGGCGGACAGGAGATATGCGCAAAGTCTGGCATTGATAGCGATACCCGAAAGTCGAGGAGGACCCTGCCGAAATAAATTACGAGGTCATCCTGTCGGAATGTTCTCCGAAGCTATCATGCAGTATTAAATTTCGGAGAATCTACTTTCATGCAGTGATGTGAAGTCGTCATTCTTGTATTCATGATAAGGAAGCTCCCAAATTTTGAGATCAGGCCACCAGGACCGCCTTAGTCCTTCCATCAGGTAAATGAGGTACGAGCTCCGCACCGCACAGCTGCTGTTCCTAGACCTCATCGGACGCAGAAGGCTTCTCTGCAGTTAGATTTGGTCGGACCTTCATGACTGGAACAGAGACCCCACGACTGACCCTCTGTATGTCTGTACGAGGAGGTCATATCCAACCTATCGTTCTGTCTTCCCCCTCAGCCGACTCGGGGCCGACCTTTCCTGGCGGCGTAGCAGCTTTCCCCTTGAATGGGTAGGTTCAGAGAGAAGCAGCAGTCCAATTTCCTGTAATCCTGTATGTTTGCATTGTCCATGCATTCTCAGTCTTCCATCGCCACATCGCCATCGTGATCTCGTGTCCCGTTCGTCCCCTTCGGCTCCCAATGCTTGATACGTAGTTCTTTCGACCCATTTGTCTGCGGCTCAGGAACCGGTCCGTTAAGCATTGCCTCCACAGTAGGAGCTGCAGTGGCGGTACCAGGCCTACTGACCGGATCACCAACGTGGTTCGCAGTAGCTGGTGCGGCAACGCCTCCTGATCTGTCAAGCGTCGTCTGACCTTGGGCGAGCGCAGCTTTCTTAGCCTTCTTCTCAGAAAGCGCAGCCTCCTTCTGCTTCTTGGCGGCCTTGTACTCGCGATAGCTCTGCTGCTCAGGGATGACGTCTGATAGAAATTCGAGGTTGTCGGTCCGGTGAACTAGATTTGCAATGTCGGAATATTGCAAGCTCTTCTTGGTCTTGTTCTTTGCCTTGTCAGTGGTATAGGCGCGCTGAGCGAGATGTCGAAGGAATAGCTCTGCTGCCCTGGTACACAAGAAGACGGCGTGATTGGAGACTTGATTGATTTCATCATCGACAGCTAGGATCTTCTTCACCCTACTCACTGATACTCGTCAGCATTGGCGATCTCTGTAAAGGTCAATTAAGAGGGGCAGACCGAACGTACTGGGAAGGTGAGTCGTTCCTTTCACGTCATCCTCCGGGTTGATCGGCGTGTTGTTATACGGCATCTTGATCAACTTTGCAAATATGCTAAATCGGGACCAGAAGTATGGCCTCAGAGCTCCAGTAAAGCAGATCGAGAAGGACTTCTCGTGGTCGTGGTCGGGATTGACTGGGGTGTTCGATTGTGTCTCCGCGTGATAAAATATTAGCTGCGGCTTCGGATCCAGTAGTCTGCCGTGAGGCGAAGATGAGTGCTGTCAGAGAATGGATTGTGAAATAATTGTCCCGCATAAGCGCGTCCCCATCCGATAGACGATTCAACTCACGCGTTGTTCCCGCACGGACCACGTAGATCTTGAACCACCGCTACGCCGCATGGGCAGGCTGAAGCTACCTCGCGCTTGACTTGACAAGCCTCCAATATATCTACGTGCTCAACGACGACGCTCAGCAACGACGTCGCTTACAGAATGCCAATGACATGACATCAACTCGCGCTCGCCCCTCCCTTGCTACCCGTCGATCGAGTGTCTTCACCACAGCTTCGCTCGAATATGGCGTATCAAGTGGCATTGGTGCGGATCCAAACTTGAATGAAGAGATCGAGGAGATTAAACGTTATGAAGATTTCACGACACTAGACTGGGTACAAGACGCTGCGAGAGAACAAATTCGAAGGCGCGCGCGCTATGAACGGTCCAGCGCAGTGGTCAAGAGAGGGCGATGGGGATTTCGGCAGAAGCTGTGGGAGCTATATGATGCTGGGCAAGCCTGGATTGTGGTAACGCTGGTCGGAATCGCCATTGGTCTCAACGCAGCATTTTTGAATATCGTCACCGAATGGCTCAGCGACATCAAGCTTGGGCATTGCAAGACCGCCTTCTACCTGAATGAGAGCTTCTGCTGCTGGGGCGACGAAGGGGGCTGCGACGAGTGGGTGAGATGGAGCTCATTAACAATCGTCAACTTTATCTTCTACCTCCTCTTTGCCATACTCTTCGCATTCACCTCTGCCAGCTTGGTCAAGTCCTTTGCGCCGTATGCCGCTGGATCGGGCATATCTGAGATCAAATGCATCATAGCTGGATTTGTCATGAAAGGGTTTCTCGGCTTCTGGACACTTTTGATAAAGTCGATTGGTCTCCCTCTTGCAATCGCATCCGGTCTCTCTGTCGGCAAGGAAGGTCCCAGCGTTCACTATGCAGTGTGTACCGGGAATGTCATATCGAGGTTCTTCTCTGAATATAAGAGGAATGCTTCGAAGACTCGGGAGATATTGTCCGCGACCGCCGCAGCAGGTGTTGCGGTAGCATTCGGTAGTCCCATTGGAGGTGTGCTATTCTCCCTGGAAGAAATGTCTTCCTACTTTCCTCTGCAGACGATGTGGAGAAGCTACTTCTGCGCCTTGGTGGCCACCTCGGTACTGGCAGGCATGAACCCGTTTCGCACAGGTCAGCTTGTCATGTTTCAGGTCTCCTATGATCGATCGTGGCACTTCTTCGAAATCCCTTTCTTCGTACTCCTCGGCGTTGTTGGTGGTCTCTACGGTGCTCTGGTCATCAAGGGCCATCTCAGGGTTCAGTCGTTCCGGAAGAAATACCTCTCCAGCTATCCTATTCAGGAAGCTGTCGTCATTGCAGCCTTCACTGCATTTCTCTGTTATCCGAATCGATTTCTGAGAATTGACATGACGGAAATGATGGAGATTTTATTCGAAGAATGTGAGGGGAAGAACGACTACAATGGGCTCTGCGACATCGACAATCGCTGGCACATGATCTTTTCCTTGGCAATTGCAACTGTCATGAGGACGTGCCTGATCATGTTATCCTATGGATGCAAAGTCCCGGCCGGGATCTTTGTACCCTCAATGGCCGTTGGGGCTTCCTTCGGCAGAATGGTTGGTATACTTGTTGAGACTGTTCACCATGCATATCCCAACGCAGCATATTTCGCTGCTTGCGAGCCAGACGTACCATGTATTACACCTGGTACCTACGCCTTCCTTGGTGCGGCTGCGACGTTAAGTGGCATCATGCATATCACTGTCTCAGTTGTGGTTATAATGTTTGAGCTCACTGGAACTCTCTACTACATCTTGCCGACAATGATTGTCTGTGGAGCCACTAAAATCATCTCGAGCTACTTCCCGGGCGGTGGAATTGCAGACAGAATGATCGCCTTCAATGGTTTCCCTTTCCTGGACGCCAAGGAGGAGCACGACTTCGACGCACCTGTGTCAGCGTGCATGAAGCCTGTGACTGAGCTGGCTTTGATACCGGTGACAGGGCTGACTCTGCGCGAACTTGAACAGATGCTCACTGATGCGCCATATGGAGGCTTCCCAATTGTGGCCTCCAGAGAGCCGGGAGAGCGCACGCTGCTTGGCTATCTCGGGCGTATGGAGCTTCTGTACGCCATCAACAAGGCACGCGCAGCTGGACCAATTTCACCCGAGGCGATGTGTTCTTTCTTGCCAGCTGACCCATTGGCTCCGATTACACCTGCTGCTAGTGAAGACGGGAGACGGCCCTCGACACTGCGAACGCCATCAGCAGCAGCGCCGCCTCCAGTCACATTTGACAACATCGCGCAGCAGCGAATTGATTTTGCTCGACTCATCGATCCCACGCCATTAACAGTCCATCCTCGTCTGGCTTTAGAGACTGCCATGGATATTTTCAAGAAGATGGGGCCACGCGTGATCCTCGTCGAATCGAAAGGCAAGCTAGTTGGCTTAGTGACGGTGAAAGACTGTCTCAAATACCAGTTCAGAGAAGAGGCAGCAGAACGACAGGCGCATGCCACCCGAGCCGGCGAGACGGACGCGAAAGTGTGGAATGTTCTCAGTACCGTAGGTAGCTGGGTTGGGGCTCGCTGGAGTCAGGCTCGGCGCCACCGTCATATCAGGCTCGGTAGTGACGGCTCGGTGCGACCATCGCCTGGTCTGGGAGGAAGAGAGTTTCAGGAGTCGTCTCGAAACACACCCAGTCGAAGAGAGGAAGATCGACGAATATTGGATGGAACGGAGGGTGTCGAGCTAGAAGATCAGATCTAAGATAGATAATGACATAATTCTTCAATTTCGACGTTGCGATGTTGCCTCAGTCGATATTATTCATGAACATGGTTCTGAGTCAGTAGTTGAATTGTGGATCGCGAGCTGTGTCCTGCAAGCAACTCTCAAGGTCTGTTCTCCATTGCTGGCGCCGGCAGCGGAGAGATGGTGTCATAGCTCTCTACTCAGTCGACCCCTGCTGAGACCCGCTTAAGAGCTCCACATACAGCTTCTCAACTTGCCCCGCAGATTGACTCGACTCTTACCACTATCCACATGCTGTCGCGTCTGTCTCGCACTGGTAGAACAACAATATCAGCCTTACAAGCCATAAGAAATCATTGTGCCGCAATCAATCAGCCAGTTCCGTTCCTCCGCTTTGTCCGCAACATGTCCGCCTCAGCAATGACCAAGCGCCTGGAAGGCAAGACAATAGTCATAACGGGCGCTTCTAGCGGCATTGGTAGAAGTACAGCCTTGGAATTTGCGCGGACTGCGCCCAAGAACCTCAAGCTTGTCATCACAGCCCGGCGAGTGGACAATCTCAATCAGTTGGCAGATGAGATCAAGAAAGAGGTGGGCGATGGAGTCAAGGTACACCCTGTGAAACTCGACGTGAGCAACCCAGAAGAGATCAGGAACTTCGTGCCCGGTCTGCCTGCGGAATTTCGTGACATCGATGTGCTGGTGAATAACGCCGGCCTGGTTAAGGGCGTCGCGCAGGCACCCGGAATTGATGAGCAGGATATCAAACTCATGTTTGATACCAACGTTACTGGATTGATCAATATGACACAGGAGGTGATGAAGATCTACAAACAGCGGCCTGAGGGCGGAAAGGGCGACATCATCAACGTTGGCAGCATTGCTGGGCGGGAGCCATACCCCGGAGGAGGCATCTACTGTGCAACGAAGGCTGCTGTGCGAAGTTTCTCTGATGTCATCCGGAAAGAGCTCATAAACACAAAGATCAGAGTGATTGAGATTGATCCTGGTATGGTCGAGACGGAGTTCAGTGTGGTCCGATTTTACGGCGACAAGGCGAAGGCAGATGCCGTCTACGCGTAAGTTATATGCTCCGTCAAACCCAAAGCAATGCTGACCATGATAGTGACTGCGAACCTCTCACACCCGATGATATCGCCGAAGTTATTGTATTCACCGCTGGTAGGAGGGAGAACGTGGTCATTGCAGACACGTTGATCTACCCTCAGCATCAAGGCGGCGTCAACGCCGCCATTTACAAGAAACCAAAAGCTTAGACATGAAAAGAATGGAAAGATATACAGCTGTGAAGATCGCATATCGTGAGCATTAGTCTTTTGACTTCAGCTTCTCCTCAATCTCTAGGATGTCTTCTGAGTCGTCAAAGTCGAAGACCTTGTTCGCCGCAGATTCGCTCCTCATCAGTTCCTTGGCTCCGGCATACCTCATTCGAGTATCTGCGTTGCAGTGTACCGGCATGTAGTATATCATGACATAGGGTACGCTCACTCGACCGTCGTCCAGTTCCATGGGATAACTGAGTAGAATGAATCTGGGTGCATGTTCTGGTAGTTCGTCGACGATGGATTGAAGATCCTTGTACACCTCGGTGTCTTCTGACTGCTTGATTTCTCCAGAAGTCTTGTCAATCTTGTCTATGGCGGTCAGAATCAGTAAGAAGAAATCACAGAAAGGCTTCATTGCGGCGTACCGCAAGCTTGATTGAAACATACAGATCACAGCTTGAGGATCTTTCGAGCGGGATGTCGACAGTCGGAACTTCCTCAAAGCCTGCTTGGTCTCGGGCGAGAAGCTGTATAACGCGGAAGAAGACATGGTGATGGTGAAGGCGTTCAGTTGCACAAGTCCGAGGGGCAATATATGGTGCTTGCCCACCGGAGTCAGCGCCGTCGGAGCTGTGGCTGTGATGCTGTTGTGGACCGTGCGTTCAGAGTCACAACTTTTCCCCCAATTTTCTGGACTTTCTTACTGACGCACTCAAGGTCCCGAACGCGAAGTGCGCCCGTCGGATGCTCGCGACTAGGACTCAACACAAGGCAACCTGGTAGCTGGGTCTGCTACAAGTGTCGCGCACACCATGACTTGAGATTCATTCTTTCTCGGCGCAGCAGAAAAGGTATGTCGCTTTCCCAGCCTGCACGCTGAGTTGAAATGATTATACCAAACTTATCAAAATTACAATCTGTCAATCCTCCGAGTGATTCCTTGAAGACCCATAGTATTTCGATGATCAACACCACGAAGCTTCACCGTATCGACCAAATCTATCAGTGCATTTTGACTGACGTGCAAACAGGCGTGTCGAATCACCTTCACCATGGCGTCTGGACTTGGCGTGGAACAGCCCGGCATGGCGCCGAAGCTGCCATTTGCCATTTTCCGGCTTTCGTCAAAGCGCGTGAGATATATGCTTTACGATATCGACACCGTAACGTGGCTTCGTCGAGAACATCACATCCTAGGCGTACAGATCGGTGGCATGCCCCAATTCCCGCAACAGAACCTGTTCTTCGGGCTCCCACTTGAGCTCATGCCAGAGGAGGCTCGTCTACTTGTTGAGAAGGGGCTCGCCTACATTGTCGATGATTTTGAGATGCACCACAAGATCTTTAGAGGAATTCGAAAAGGCGACGCTCAAACCATCAGGGCTACAAGGCATTATCAGCAGGAGATAGCTGAAATCGCCGGTCGCTCAGAGGCAGAGACGGCAGAGGTGAAAGCTGCAGAAGCCGAGCGAATTCGAGGCATATTGCCCCCAATAGCTAGATTGACTCCAGTCTGGAACGCCGCCAAGCTGCCCTTGATAGGTCATGACCCTTCTGTTGCTGTGGTGGAACAGAGCCATGAGCAGATACAGAAGCCAGCGACTCGAGCAGAGCCGTGGGCGGCGACCCCGACGACTGCATCATCTCTCCTGCAGCTTGCTCAGCCATCGCGCGTCCCCGAGGTTAATGCTTCTCCATCTACATACGCAGTTTACAAACACTTGCACGAGAAGGGCTATTTCATGTCACCTGGTCTTCGTTTCGGCTGCCAGCTGATGGCCTATCCTGGAGACCCTCTCCGGTATCACAGCCATTTTTTGGCGCGAGGAGTAGACTGGGATGAAGAGCTCGACCTGATGGACATCGTTGGTGGTGGCCGACTTGGGACAGGCGTCAAGAAAGGCTACCTTCTCGGAGGCATCGAAGCAGCTGGTCACAAGGCCGGTCAGGTTAGGACTTTCTGCATCGAATGGGGTGGTCTTTGATATGTAAACCCGATACCATGCCTCAGATTCAAGTGTTTCCGTCATCATCACGGATCTGCGCACTGATTGTAAGCTTGTGGCAACTCCGCAACACATATGTAGACTAGAAGCTCGACCTACGCGCACATGTTCAAGCGATTTTCCGGATAGTACAGACCAGACCAGACCAGCTTAGCGTAACAAGTTTGCATGTTGCTTGATGTCAGGGAAAGATGAAATCAAAAAGGTGAGAGAATCAAGCAGGCTGTCAGCCAGCTTTTGGCTGGATTTGCGAATATGTACGCCAAATCGGCCACTGGTGCTAAACTTCGGAAGCTTTGCGGTCTTGGCGTTAGCTCTCACCTCGAAAGTCCTTCTACGAACTCATCCACAAAGACACCATTTACACTCTCACGCTACCACGCTCCCCTGTTCCCTCGTGGTCCTCTCGACCCACCTCAGTCGACATGTCCGTCTCAAGGTCACGGATCTTGGACCTCATGAAGGTAAGCTTCACCCACAACCTCGAATCTCAAGCGACCTTGTATTCCGCTCCGTAGCCCGCAGGAGATCTACCAAGACCGCACCTCCTACAAAACTACGCTCTCGAAGCGAATGCATAGGCCACAATTCAAACTGACTCTCTCCGTCAACCACACACAGGTCCAATGCCGCATCTTCTCCACGACCTTCAACCCGACGGGCGTGCGAACCGGCAACAAGATCCTGCGCCAACGCCTCAAAGGCCACGTCCTGGCCGACTACTACCCGCGCAAAATGGTCACGATCGCGGACATACAAAAGGCGTACAAGAAGCACGGGCTCGAGACGTACGACGAGGACGAACTGGACAGGCTCGAAGATCTGGAGAGGCGGAAGGCCAGAGGCAAGGGGGCGCCGAAGAAGAAGAAGACGGCTCCGGAGAAGAAGGGCAGGAAGAGGAAGTGATGGCAGGACCGTCGGGGGCTAGTGGCGGAATCTGTATGAATATGGCGTGGATGGTTGGCGTTTGGATTGGGCGGGTTTTCTCTGTGGCTGGAAGGTGTATATGAATACAAGGAGAATTGGCCTTCAGTACGCAATCGATGTCAGATCTGCACGCGTTTCCACAAGCGACTGCTTCGAGTGTCTACGCTGTGAGCGAAGGCAACGCTGAGCAAGTCATCGAAAGAGAGCGCAGGAAGAGGAAGACCAACAGTTCATTCACACACGGCAATCAGTGAAGAGTCATGCGACTCAGATCGAGAGCGAAATCGATGTATTCGCCTTCTCTACGAGGCTTGCAATGACAAGCGTCACGAAGATCCGAAAAGCCACAGATCCATGCACCCATCTCGAACGCCCAAAACACTGACCAGTCCTATCCAGCAATTCATGGGTATCGTAAACAAATCCTAACCAGACCACAACTTCTCACCCTCCCCATCATCACCTCACAAATCCTTTTCTCCCCTCTACTGATAAACTCGATTCGCATGCACCGGCTTCGGCTCCGCAAGGCCGCCCGTAACCCCGTCCCTCTGGCCTCCCATCGGCGGCGCACCGGCAGGCGGATTGTAGTACCCCGTGTACCGCGCCGGTCCGTGTCCGACTGGCGGGGCAGGGGCGTAGCCGGGCATCATATACAGCGGGTTCGCGGCGCGCGCTTGCCTGCGCTGTCTGTCGTGGCGGCGGCAGAGGACGCAGACGGCGACGATGATTGCGATCTTAACGACGACGATGGCGACGACGATGCCGATGATGGCGCCGGTACTGAGGCCGCGGTAGCCGTAGTAGTCGTCGTCGTAGGAGTTGTAATAACGAGCGAGGAGGGACTTTGGTGCCATTGTATATGGAGTTCAAAGGGTAGAGCGAGGGAGAATAGGAGATGAAGTTTCTGATGAGCTAAAGAGGCTGAAGATAGATGGGTTTCGCGAGTGGGTAAGGAAGTTGTGGCGGGTATTCCTTTATGTTAAGGGAAAAACGGAGGCAAGTCTTTGTACTTTGCTTCGAAGTGAAAGGATGTTTGAGAGGGGCGAAACAATAATGAGTCAAGACTAGTAGCCTAATGGGGTGTTAGGAGAGGTCTTATGTGGAATGCTCCTCAACGGATAGCGGCAATCACGAGAGGAGGCTGTGTATAAATAAACTCCTTGCCGCGCCCGTAATGCCTCGAGTGCCACCGCAGCAACTCACAAAGGAAGACAACCTGACAGGTAGAGAAAGAACAAGGCACGAGAGACACGAACCGGACGGAGAAACTCGAACGGCGAGGCGCAGTCACTGCTGTCCATGCATGCGAGTCGGCGGTTGCAGCCACTGATTTGCCTGCCAATGCTTGGATGACGGTCGCCAACAGGGCTGTGTCAAGGGGCTTTTTCTACCCTTCGACCTCTTGTCTGACCATGTTTGGGTGTGTTTCAGGACTGCGGCTAAGAGATTGCTTCTAGAATCTTTTTGCTCGCTTTCGATCGATGCTGCCGTTGTAGCTGTAGAGTCGAACAGCATCTGCATCGCGAATAATTTTTGATCAGTTTGCGAGCCGCCATGCTGACAGCTTTAGCTCCTCCACTGGGACGGATTCTAATCGCCCTCATCGTCTCGAGGCAGGTCATGAGCACTCGAGGGCTGCTTGAACGCTCACGTAGAACGGCGTAGCCCCGGGAGCAGAGCTGCTTCGATGTCGATGTTGGAGTCACTGAACGAGGGATCAACCAATGAGGCTGTACGAGCCACAAGGTCAGACGCCGACGCTCCGGAGCCAATTCAACTATGCTCAACTCGCAGATCAGCTCCAGATACGCACTCACGATGATGTCGCTAAAGGTTCCGCAGTCTCCGGCTCGTGCAGCCACGGTCCATCGCTCTCGGAAGGCGCGTATTCGGTCCAAGTGAAGGGTCCAGCAATTACTGCATGCAAGTGCAGATTGCTCTAAGCCCCTCCAGAATTTGTCCTTCGGCCTCGATCTACGTGAAGATAGTCATGATTATATTCCCGGTGCCACTCGACTCAGTGATGAAATCAGGCTATTCGCACAAGTCTTCCTTCTTCTTTATAGCCCTCGAACACCGAGGGTCCGTGGCCGCCACTGACGTTGATTTCCAGCGCGTTTCAAGTTTTTGATGTTACCTTGCACGCTGCTACACATGTATGCCATTCACTCCAGCTAAAGCTATTCAGGATCAGCTTTGTTCGACGAAATTGTTTCTTTTCTTTACCGCCAAGATCTGTCGAGCCAAACACATGTACTTGTCACGAAACACGATGGCATCTTCCAGGACCAATAGCGCGGACAAGCCTCTGAAGGTGTTGGTCATCGGCGCGGGCATTGGAGGACTGACAGCAGCCCTAGGCTTGCGGCGCCAAGGTCACGAAGTTCAGGTATTCGAAAGGTCGGCTCTACTGAAAGAGTATGGTGCCGCCATTGCCGTTGGGCCAAATGCAAGCGCAGTCCTTATCCGGTTAGGTCTCTTCTTGGTCAAGGAAGAATACGGTGGCGTCACGTACACCGGCTTCCGCTTGTTTGAGGATGACACCATGACAGCAGAGAAAGACCAAAGAAAGTACCTATCGCAGTTCAAGTATCCTTACCGCAGCGTACTTCGCCAGGATCTTCACCGGGGACTTATTCAGCTTGCCACTGGTTCGGAGGGCCAGGGACAACCGGCATCCCTACTCAAATCTTGCAAGGTCGTCGATGTCGACGTTGAAAACGCAAAGATCACACTAGAGGACGGCAGGACCTTTGAAGGCGATATTGTTATTGGAGCCGACGGCGTCCATTCACGTTCACGGAACCGAATCCCTGGTGCCGAAAACCTGAGAGAACGACCTTTTGGGATGAGCGCTTACCGATGTTTGATTCCCAAGGATGTGTTGCTGCAGGACGACTTGACAAAGCGATATGCGGAGCTGGAAGGGTACACTAGCATCTGGAGGCACGCCAATCCGATCAAGTATCTGATTATGTACCCTTGTAATGGTGGCAAGACGATAAACTTCGCTTCGACGCACAAGGATCGACCTCTGAACCCCGATGACGGTACGTGCCGCAATCTGATTTCTCTGGTGGTCACTACTGACGAAAGTAGATAATCGCACCAAGGAAATCAAGCAAGGGATGCAAGAGGAGCTCGGAATTTACAGCCGGAGCCTCACTGCCGTGATAAATAAACTCGACCCGACGACAGTAGGTGCCTGGAAGTACAATGACATGGACAAGATACCTGCCATCACGGTAGGCAAGCTTGCAGTCATCGGGGACGCTGCGCACCCTTTCCTCCCCTTTCTCGGGCAAGGCGGTGCAATGGCTATAGAGGATGCTGCCTCGATCGCTGCTCTTATGCCTCTAGGCACCAAGCCGGAAGAAGTACCTGAGCGTCTCGGGCTGTATTCGAAGGCTCGTTATGATCGTGCTCACTATGTCCAACAAAAAACGAGAGATCAGATAAAGAGCAAAGATATCAGGGACAACAGCCCGATCTTTGGCAATGGTGAGTATCCCTCCCGTTTTCTTTGCGACTCTGCTGATGAAACCCAGGAAGTGAGTTTGCGACGTGGCTCTATGGTCACGACGCTTGGGAGGAATCAGAGAAGCTGCTCTCTGGAGCATGATACGAGCCGTTGCAGCGAAGGCTGGCACATAAATACGCGCGCGACACAATACTTCCGCATTTAGTCGTCCGGCTGTCCGCTAGCCTAGTAGCATGCGATGTCCCTCATGATTGCGAGATAATAATTCCAAGAGCGCGGGCATGCAAGCTGATTGCCATGTATTGGGTTGGGCGTTGTGCTTGGCGACGCCGTCGACTACTCACTTGTATCATCTGGTATTCACCTTGCCGTATTCTCTTCAGACAGTCTACGGCCCGTCGGCTCAGCAAATTGTCCTGGTGACTCGGCAAGTTGTTTCAGCGGCTCCGCAATGGTTGATATCATCTCTCACTCGACGTCTTCCGCACTGTCTGAGCAGCTCGAAGAGTCACTTCATGTGCCGCTGCCTGTAGAACATCACGCTCCGTTCATCGGAACTTGCCATTTCGTCTCGTCGTTGGCCTGTTTGTGCCAATGGCGGTCACACGTTTTCGAGATCGGGTACAAAAACGGGCTGATAGAAGCCTTCGCCGAGGGAGTTCATTCCTCTTGGTACCCACCTTACCTACCAATGTGCGCCCATCAACACTGCGAAAAGTGGCGAAGATACTGTTCAGATGAAGCAGCTATATGCATAGTTTTACTGACACCAGTTGGATACCGTAGAGGTTTGGCAGAAAAGCACGTGTGCGGCGAATTCTGTCTGCTTGTCCTAAACGATCAACACCAACATGACAAGAAGTTCTACAAGCCGTGTAATGCCCGCCACCCTTGACACGTGGACATGTCTGGTACAGATGCGGGCAGGAGCTGCAGCCGGTCAAAAGTGTCCTTGATTGGCTCGATTGCGGGGATAGAATTCAGAAGGCGGCATCGAGAAGTCGAGCATCGATGATCTCAAGACCATGTTCGCTACTACCTAACTTGTGCAACGAGATGCCACCGAAAAGAGCGCCAAGCATCGGCGGTCAGTCCGTCTGGCCGATCTTTTGTACGATTAGAGCTTGGAGGTGTCCAACATTCTGAAGTTCACGTCGTTCTCGAATTGGTAGTGTCCTAACTTGTCGAAGCTGGCAGCGGTGCAAGTATCTTGCGAGCTACTTTGTGAATGCCAATCTCTTTACGATGACGTGCACACGCGAGACGAGCTATTTTCCACGAGGCACGGTCCAGGGGAACCGCAGGAAAGATGTCCGGCGCCAGTTCCTTTGAGCGGAGAGGCCAGCAGGGCGAGAGGCCCATCGTCGATTGCTCACATCAGACGCAAGCGATGATGCCACCCAAAGTCACGTCAAGGCAGGTCTGCGGCGTCTGACATTTGACAGCTTGTCCGGCTAGAGAGCAGCCAGCCAACACGTTCGAAGGGCGGTCTATGTACGCGCATGCCTCCGATACTGCTACAATGAAGATGATCGTGTGCACTTGTATTGTAGCATTGCTACTGGACTGGGATCTCGCATCAAATGAGACAGGCTCGAGTGAAGTTGGACGTCGCAAGATGTGGAAGCAGCAGCGCAGTTTGGAACATTGTTACAGGGAGACAAGCACAGCAGAGGTGGTGAGGTGATGGTGAAGAAATGGACACGATAGCGTAGCAAAGTTTCGATGGGCACGGAGCCGGCGGCACTGATTGGCCGACGCCCGCCAGCGCGCAGGCAGGCAAAAGAAAGAAAAAAAAAAGGCAGCGGCTTTGTTGTTTCGCGTGCATTAAAAGCTGAGCGGCGGGCCTCCAACTCCGCCCCTTCTGACGCTCACTCCGTTCTCCGATTCTCTCCCCGTCAGAAGAGATCCGCCAGCATCCCCGATCTCGTCGGCTTCACGCTGCCTCGCGGCTGTCTCTATAAACTGCAGTAATTTTGGCCAGACTTTTTGTCCAACGTCTGCCCCAGCACACGAGGACACAAGAATCGCGCCAGACACGTCTAGACCACGCACTCTGCGGTCTCAATAGTGCGGCACGTGTGTGCTTTCCATCACACAGCAGTCCATCCGCTCATCTCGCGCTTCATAAGAACTCTTCGGGGCTCATTCCGCCATCTTCCTCTCCTACAACTCCGAAAGCATCACATCACCCTGCCCCCTCGGCCCGTATCGCCCCCCCAAGCTCGCCGTCATGGACAACCTCAACATGGACCCGTTGTTGACAACGCCCGTGAGCCCCATCAAAATCGCCGCCGCTGCCAACGCCATGCAGCTCGATGTCAAGCCCGACCCGGCCCCAATGGCCCCAATGACCCCGAATCCACCCCCTTCGCAGCCTCAGCAGTCGACTGGGAGAGCCAAGAGACATCAGATCGCTGTCGCATGCTCCAGATGCCGTATGCGCAAGTCAAAGGTAAGTTGCTGTTCTCTTGTCACGCGTGCCAGGACTAACCCAATTGCAGTGCGATGGCGCCCGTCCTACCTGTGCTTCCTGCAAGAATCGAGGCTGCGACTGTCACTACGATGTCGAAGCCGATGCGACACGCGCCATTGCTCAGAAGCGTCGCCAGGAGGCCATGCAACGCAAGCTGGACCAGTATCAAGAGGTGTATCAGTATCTTAGGGAGCGGCCCGCAGAAGAGGCCAGTGGAATCCTCCAGCGCATACGCGACGGCTGGGATGTTCTCGAGTTGCACTCATATATCAAAGAGGGCGAGCTGCTCCTTCAGGTGCCGCCTCCAAATATGCCCGGCTTGCCTGGCTTGCCGGATCTGAGGAACCCGTCGACTGGTAGTGTCGAGAGCGACCAGGTCCCCGATCCGCACCTTGAGCCCGAAGCTCCTTCGTGACTATCTTCGGTCTCGGCGAACGAGTTTCGCGACTTGCTCAATCCGAATCCCTGAAGCAGCGACACGACACTAGGAAACACACAACCACTCGGCAACTCTTTTGACCACCTCCAAGTTTGCGACAGTTACCTCCATTTAACATCGTTCTACCGCTGGACGCCTGCTACTCTCAGACGTCCTGGTTCGAACCGTAACTGTTTTCACGAGCATGCACTTTTGATGCAATGCAATCGGCCGCTGTCTGACCTCGGACAGAATATTCCGGCCATGATCACGCTGCTCCGCAGCCACAAGGATCTGACAAAGCTCGCAAGATTGACGCGAGTTTGCCCATTGGGCGACAGCAGCTCAGCCTCCAGTATCACTACTTTGCCCGCGCTCGGAAATTTCCTAGCAGTCTTAGTCTCAAAAAGGCCTTTACGGCCTCAGTAGGAGATCAAGCTAGGGATGGGAATGGCGGATTACTGAAGACTTCGCGGGTGCTTTCCAGGAGCATCGCGACCGTTCGGCATCACTGTTGGCCTAGAGCATGGCGATTGTTTGCAAGAACCCAGAATATAAATAGAAGTGATCCGAATTCCTTGACTCAGCTCGATCACGCTGAAGTCTTGACTGAGTGAATCTGTGACAAGATGTCCATGCTGCGTTCATGAAGCTGGCTGCTTGCGAATGTGCACAATCAGCATTAGACTTTCCAACGCGCTTCATTCAGGCTTGCGCCAGCTCAAAACGTCGGCCTCGACTCCTGCGAGACGGACTAACCTCCTAGCCAGCCGCCATGATCGGAAGCCACTCCAGAACGTCCCGCCCCTGCATGGCGCTTGGCAGGTACGAGACCAGTCAAGAGATAATCCATCCGGTAGCTGCAAAGTCTTTACCAACTATTAGTACAACAGAGATGTGGATTTAAGGTGTAATGAGCTGTCATATCCGATACGCTCACGTGTCTTCGGCAATTGTAGATCCAGCTTGCCGCGCTCCCTCGTAATGCACCGAGTACCAAAATGTGTTCATCACGGAGTAGACGCAATTCAACAAGCAACAACGCCGGTAAAATTTTAGGGCTGTCCTGCCGGTTGTGAAGCTGGCATATCTAAAATTCCACATTGGGCAATCTTCTCGATGCACATCAAACCCCCTGCAGATCACACGAACAAACAACCATCAATCAGCCTCGAGCCTTGGCATAGGTATCTTGACGGCCCGCCATGGCTACCATGGGGTTTCCGTACAGCTACTACCGCTGCTCTTGCCCGAGCAGCGTGCCTCTCGCGGCCGCAGAGCAGGCAGATGCGGAAGATGAGGAAGGAGAGGAGGAAGAGCCGTTCGATCCTAGCAACCCTAGGTCAAATTTCAGTCTGTATCCACTGGACAGCTTGCTATGGTGCGGCGACTGTCATGACATCCGCTGTCCTCGGTGCACCGTGGACGAGATAGTCTGCTGGTATTGCCCGAATTGCTTGTTCGAGGTGCCGAGTAGCACGATCAAATCGGATGGAAACAGGTACGCGTCGAATAAATCCATCAACCCTGTTCCCCAGCAGCGTCTAAGATCGACATTGGTTGACGGATTGGGATACTGATTGCTCACGCAGATGTA
Organism: Cyanodermella asteris; assembly: GCA_900618795.1. Lineage (NCBI taxonomy): Eukaryota > Fungi > Ascomycota > Lecanoromycetes > Ostropales > Stictidaceae > Cyanodermella > Cyanodermella asteris. Next base: position 205,582 of record UYJD01000021.1, read on the forward strand.
CGCGGAATTGCTTCAATTGCCCCGAGTGCTACGCCCTACTCCAAACCATGTCCACCGACCCAGACCCAACCTCGGCCCACGGACCGTACATCCTCAACTGCTCCTTCTGTAACTGGACCTCTCTGGACGTGAACCTCAAATTCGACTCTCCCCGCCACATCCTCGAGCAACTGCAGAGAAACCGGCCCCACAAACAGAGCGGCGGCAGCAGTACTCGACGCATAGCCTCTCGCACCGGCGCAGTCCCCAGCCGTCTCGAGACAGTCCCAGAGCCAGAGACTCAACAGAGCTCTCTAGCGTCGCCGATAAATGGACGCGACACGCCGCGGGACGTCTCGCCGAATACTGCAGATGCGAGGAAGCCGCAGGACGCGGCTACGCGCTTCGCGAACCTGAAGACGTTCTACAAGGAACAGATTGGCAAGGCGGCACCGCTGGGCGAGAGCTTGAGATCTCCCGGAGCGGACGCGGATTACTCGCCGGGGAATTTGCAGCGTATAATGAACCTGTACAGCGCCACCGCGTCGGGGACGTCTGCGTTTGGTCGCAAGGCGCTGGAGAAACCCAAGTCGATGCGTGAGGTCGGCGATGTCAGCGAAGGCTTCTCGCTCTTCTCTGCCGAAGCTGACGCTGCGCTCGTGAACAAGCTGAGGACTACCGGATTGAATGGCACTACGAGTGTAGCCCAACGGGCGGCTCAGCAAGGGGCGATCAACGATTGTTCGGATCCGAGATTCCTGACTGATTTACGGCCTATACCGACGTTGCTGTGTACGAAACGGAGCGCGAGGTGTGGCATCTGCAGGCACATCCTCGTGAAACCGGAACCGAAAGTCACGACGACCAGATATAGAATCCGGCTCATCGCCGCGGACAAAGTTCCGCACCTCTCCATGAAGCCACTCCTCCCGACCTCCTCCTTCGTCTCCTCCTCCGCGCAGACCGCAGTCTCAGCACCAACGGGCAGTCCGAGCAAGACAGCGGCACCGGTCGACATGTCCGAAGTCAAACTCACCGCCCTCCCCGCAGCCAAAACCCTCCAATTCCTCCTCAAAATCACGAACCCCATGTTCGACCCCGTCCACGTCTCCCTCGCCACGCCACCCACCATCCCGAGCACCTTCGGGCGCGGCCCCTCCCGCATCACGATCCTCTGTCCCGAATTCGACGTCGGCGCAAACTCGGACATTTGGGACGACGCGCTCCTGGCGGGCACGGAAAAGTACGACAGTGCGGGAGGTGGCAAGACGGCGGTCGCGGGCCGGGTCTGGGAGAGGGGACGGAACTGGACGACGGTCGTGGTCGAGGTCGTGCCGGAGAGGCCGCGAGGCGACATGTCCACGTGGGAGGAGGACGCGGACGTGCTGGAGATTCCCATCTTTGTGAGGGCGGGGTATGAGGCGGAGGCGGGAGGCGAGGAGATTAGGGAGGCGAGGAGGGAGAAGAGGACGTTGAGCTATTGGGCGGTGCTTGGTGTTGGTAAGATTGCGTCGGGGTGAAGACACCAGCGTGGAAGGACTACTAGTAATAAGGGAGTTGAACTGATTCCATCGGAGCTTGAGCGTCGCATTTGTCGGGATGCAAAAGTTATGAGGACAGCAGGCATTTGTTAATTAGCGAAATAGAAACGAGCTTTTGTGTTTGTCATACAATAGCATGAGTTCTCAATGAAGCTTCGAAAGATAGTTCATGAGACGATACGTGATATCCTCGTGTCAAACGGTACTTGCAGCTCATCGCTGGGAGTCGAATGGTTAAGACAGCGGATCGTCCCACAATCCTCGGATTGGCATAATCGTCGGAAACAGGGAAAAAGTCTTTCTGTTCAAGAAAGCAGTATCAAAGTTCGGGCCACTCCCGGCCGTAACTTCTTTTCGCACCAAGTCTACACGCGAGGGTGAGCTTCACAGACGCTCCAAAACCCGGGCGAGGGAGCGAACACATCATGGCCATGTATGTGATCGCTCAGATGTTGGAAGGTGTTATTTTGACAGCTCTAGACTCAACTCCATATTCCCAGCCAGAGCAATAATGGAAACAGGTTCCATGCCTTTCGTTCAACCCTCGAAAAATGCATGATCGTCAAAATGTCGCATGAGTCCCGTTTCTGGTCCCAAACCTTTCCGTCGAGAAAACTCCATGTATCATTTTGACCCTTCCACCTTCATTCTCGATCGACCGCTTAGTACTCGGCACCGGCGCTGATGGGGAACTCGAAAGCGACACCGCGGCCGGTCAAACGCCTGTAGACCTCGGAGTATGTGTCGAGTCTGTGGTCGACGCCACCGCGCTCCTTCTCGTCGAGCACGACCTTCAACAGCTTGCTGCCGTCCTCTCTTGTGCGAACGCGCTTGCCGACAATCTCGACGGGGTAGACGAGGTCGGTGAGGATGGCCTCGTGGACGGCGGTCAGTGTTCGGCTGCGAGGGCGCTTCTGGGTCTGCGAGTTGCGCGATCGGTTGGAGCGCTTGGGGCGAGGCAGGATGCGGCGGGCAGCGATGAAGATGACCTGGCGGTCGGAGAACTTCTTCTCGAGCTCACGGGTCAGGCTGATTGGAAGTTAGCTTGCGTTCTGTGGGGCCTTGGACAGTTTTTTTTAAAAGTTGTGCATACCGCTGCTGGACCTTGTGGAAGTTGGCGAGGAGAGGGACTGGGACGAAGATGACAATGGCCTTCTTGCCGTGACCGGTCTCGATCTGTATAAACAAAATCATGTCAGTCAAATGTTCAACATGTCCAATTCCACCAGTTCCAAGCTATTTCAAGCACCACAGATCGATCCCCACTTCCCCAAGAGAGATTTGTTTGTCGTACCTCACGAGCAGAGACAATCTGAAGCGGTCGGAGAGCGCTCTTCATGTCCGGCTGGTTGCTCTCGAGATCGTAGAGGGCGCTGGCGATGCTGGTCTCGATCTCGGACGGGTTGGCCCTGGATGGGCTGTTCGCCGCAATCTTGTTGGTAGCCATGTTTGCGGTCGCAGTCTGACAAACTGACTAGCAGAAGATTGTAGAGGACTGAGGGCGTGGAAAGTTGATCGACGGCGAGGTTCAAGCTCCGCTAGTTCCACATTCAGTGCACGGCGAATTGCTGGTGTGCGCCCTAGAACGCCAAGACGATTTTCATCTGCGGAATAATGAAGCGCCGCTCCGGTCCACCGCCGCGAGCTATGTTCACTACTCCCAGTCTCACAAATCTACGAGGGTCATTTGGTTGTCGTCAGACGGACTCGAGATGTATGTGTTGCCTAGGCACGTTTGACTAATTCCTACCACGAAGTGACCTGACTCGCGGTGGAGATAAATCAATTAGTTTGGCTTGCGTCATAACTACTGGCAGCCATTTCCTTTACAACAGAGATACGCCAATGCCTTGGAACCCAATTTGCATTTTGCCCGTCTTGATGCTTCAGCGCTGTATCAAATCCTATATGCAAATGCACCTTTCGCCATTCCGACATATGAACCAGCCATAGGTTACAAATAACACAAACATGGAAATCACCCGCTCGCTTGATCTATCTGCGGCTGGCCTGTGCCGTAGTAGACTTGAGATTTAGGCTCGCCCGACGCCATGAAATTCGTCTCCGGGTTCTTCAAGCGCCTGGATTCCGAGCATCTTGCCATTGTGGGTGATCTGCGAAATGTCAGCGGTTTTTCTTGGAGGTGGAAGCATTGTGACTTACGCTCTTGAAATGACATCTGTAAAGAAGAAGTTTTCGATGACCTTAGTCAAAGGCTGGCCAGAAGCCTTGCTGCCCTTGTTCTGGTCGACAAGCTGGACCTTCGAGAGATGGGAGACACTGACAGGCTCGACGACATCGTAGCTTCTCAGTGTCGGGCTGATCTCCGTCATGCGCTCACGGAGAGCATCAATATCGTCGTATGGTAGGTCCTTGCCAAGGAAGGAGCTGGCTGCGCGAATGATCTTCCAGTCCTCACGTGCTGCACCGACCAAGCCAGTTGCAGCCCGAGTGACCTGCGTCCGACCTTCTGTGTTAACGTACGTGGCCATCTTCTCGGTGTAGGCTGCACCCGGGAGGACAACATCCGCAAGTTGTGCACCCTTGTCTCCGTGGTGTCCCTGATAGACGACGAATGCACCGGCGGGAATGTCGCTCTGACTTATCTCATCGGCACCGAGCAGCCAAACGATCTTCGGCTGCACTTCAGCGATCTTGGGGTCAGCAGTGGTAAAGCCAACCTCGTACGCACCAGTACGGGCAGCAGAGCGCTGAAGAACATTGTAACCTTGCCACTCCTCGGTAATGAAGTTGCCGGCGTTCTTCTCCACAAATGCACCAATGGTTTCAAAGAATGCCTTCGCGTCAGGGTGCTCGGCAATGGCGCTACCAACAACAATCATTGGCCGCTCAGACTGAGCCAACTTCTTACCGAAGTCACCGGACAGAGCCTGTTTCAAGGCGGCATGATCTGCTCCAAGCTTCTCGTAGTCGAAGGTGCTCTCAAACTCCTCGCCAACGAGGCCGATTTCCAGATCGGAACGCAACCATTGCTTGCGGATGCGGGCGTTCAATCCGGCGGCTTCATGGCGCGGGTTTGTGCCGACAAGTAGGATCGTGTCAGCTTCTTCGACACCGTAGATTTTGCTGTTGAAGGCGTAGTTGGAGCGGACATCGACACCGTGTGCCAAGGGCTGGTTGCCTTGCGGCTGGTCAAGTGCCAAGTTCTCGGACCCAAGCTTGTTGGCAAGATCCTTCATAGCAACAAGAGACTCGACCTCGATGAGCTGGCCGGCAATGACCTTGAACTCGTTGGCCTTGGGTGCCTTTTGCTCGAACTGGGTAGCGACTTCACTTAGGGCCTGCTCCCATGTAGCAGGAAGGAACTGGCCGTTGCGACGGATCAAAGGGGTAGTCAATCTCTGTGTTCGCAGTCCGTCGACGGCGAAGCGGGTCTTGTCGTTGATCCACTCCTCGTTGATGTCGTCGTTCAAGCGAGGAAGAACGCGCATGACCTCCAATCCTCGCGAGTCGACACGAATGTTAGAGCACAAGCCGTCCAGAACGTCAATAGACTCAGCATGTTGCAGTTCCCAGGGCCGTGCTCGGAACGCGTAGGGTTTTGATGTGAGAGCACCAACGGGGCAGAGATCGATAACATTTCCAGACATTTCAGAGTCCAAGTGGCGTTCGAGGTATGTGCCAATCTGCATGTCGTTGCCACGGCCAGTTGATCCAAGCTCCGGTGCGCCAGCAACATCGTTTGCGAATCGAATGCATCGTGTGCAGTGAATACATCTGTTCATGGATGTCTTGACGAGCGGGCCGATATTTTTGTCTTCGACAGCACGTTTGCCACCAATTTCGTGGAAACGGCCACGATCGGCTCCATACCGCATAGATTGGTCTTGCAGGTCACATTCTCCTCCTTGATCGCAGATAGGGCAATCCAATGGATGGTTGGCCAGAAGAAATTCCATCACACCTTCTCTTGCTTTGTGAACCAGTGGGGAATCGGTCTTCACGACCATCCCAGGCTGGACCGGCCAGGCACATGATGCCACAGGCTTAGGCGCCCTCTCGACTTCGACAAGGCACATGCGGCAATTACCCGCGATTAAGAGCTTTCTGAGAGCTGTTAGCTGTAGTTGGAGACCTTGAATCGCAATCGACGAACTCATGATAACAATAGCGTGGGATTGTGACGCCGGCCTTCTCACAAGCCTGGATCAAGGCAGATCCTGCTTCTATAGAGACCTTCTTCCCATCTATTGTGAGCTCCACCTCGGCCTGCCTTGATGGTGTCGTCGCGAAGGTCCTTGTTGCCACGGGGCGAGCAGCCTTACTCGCCCTGAGGGCCGATCGAGCAAGCTGAGGACGCAGCATGCTGAAGAGCGGCCGAGCGACAAAGGAAAGCGTAGTATGCGGATGAGTTTGGAGGGGGGTGGCGGTTGAAGGTACTTTCTCGTGATGTCGACGACGTGCGAAGCTCCGTGCTGTAATGGAACTCGGGCGCGCTGTGATTGGCGCACGCCCGCCAAGCCGCTTGCTGGTGTAAAACTTCTGAGCGAAGCTCCATCCATCTTTTCCTCCTCACTCATTCTGGGCATAATTTATTGTAGGACAGCTGGACTTTCCACCTTGTTGTTCTCTATTATGTGTCCCTAGAAGACGGGATCTACGAAAGCGCCGTTTATGGGATGGCTCGAAGAACACATCTAATGAGATTGCTCTCCTTACCGGCGGTCGCTACAATTTTCAACTCGAGCACTAAGCTTGCAAAGCCCTTACCCATCATAGAGGTGTGAGGCAACAGCTTCGTGAAGAATCTCACGGTCTCATTATAGTAACACATGACATTCGCTGCGGCTATGGTAGTGATATTAACGGACGCCAAACTGCTTGGGCCGGAGTTCCAGTGCACGCTACACGCTGTATCTGATTTTTGAGACGACCAGCAAGGGCAGTTGATGGACGAGAGTGTACAAACAATCATCTCATCAATGAGGCCTAAGCGCACGTGCTACCTAATCAACGCTGGTGGACCCCGATTTCCGAACCGGAATCGCTGGTGTTTCTCAAGTGTAACAGACTTGTATGCGATGTGCACTCATACCGTCGAATTTGATACGGGTCGCATTCTATCGTATTGCCGGCCAATCTGAGCGTATTCTACAAGCTATAGCTAGTCAGTCGCCTTAACTTGCTGTTGATTTGCAGCACTTGTGTGGTATTGGCCGCTTCTCGCGAAGGAGACTTTTTTGAAAGGGCTTCGCGTGACGAGCAGCGCCCAGGGCAAAATTCCTCATCAACAAGTCGTTTCCCGGCAGTGTCACTGTGTATCGTCGCATCAATCGCGTGTTATCCCAGCCATATCGATGGGTAGCATGCGGCGCGATTCAGCATTGCACGGAGCGTAGGTGGGAGCTCGAAGGGGCATAGTCTTGGTGGGCCAATCCCAACCTCCTGTCACTGATGCCAAGCATTTTTGGCCGACTGCATCTCGTTGCCCGACACCTTCACACGTTCATCTTACCACCGATATACCCCGTCTTCCATATCGCGCTCGCTGCAGTGCGCGTCGAGCAGCTTCCTTTGAACGAATTCAGTCTCCAGTTGCCACCGATCGTGCTCAGATTCCTGCGCGAGCTTCCTCCAGCAGCCGCTTGTCGTGTAACGCGCGGTCGCACCCGGCCCTTATCGATAGAGCTTCAATCTCGCCTGCTTCACCGAACTCCTTCCACCATGGCGTGCAACCCAGCCCCGACTCAACTCTAAAGCGTCTTGCGACGTGCCTTTCTTACAATTGAGGCTTGCAATCAAAGAGCTGGGCTACAAAACTTTCGATTGAGATTCTTGTGCCACCAAGCACCTTCCGCATATTACGTTCTGTCCGTCTCACGCAGCCACAAGGCTTGACACAATTCAAGGGATGGACACCTTTCAGCCAACTAAACTGCCCAGTAGGGGCCAGGTCGAGTCTTGGGACGATGATGAGGACCTTCAGGGCTTTGAAGGCCTTCATCTACGTCAGACATCGACCAACACCACATTTACACATACCTCCACACGATCATCACGACGCCGCGAGTCAGTTTCTTCGCGCATATCAACAAGATCCGGTGAAGATGAAAATGACTGGCAGCTGCCGTTAGATGATCCAGTACACGCCATCAAACATGCACATAACGCCGGTGTTCCGATTCCAGCAAATATTCCCGCATCTGCACTGCTAGGAGGTACAATCAGGAAACTAGGAACCAAGAAGAAGGCTTCAAAGGACAATTACGATGATGACATTGAATTTCCCATGGACCTAAGCGAAGGCTTGAAGCTGAGCATTGGCAAGACTTCTGCTTATCCTGCTACGCTCCGCAACACAAGCTCAGCAGTATCCCCAGGTCAAGCGTCCGGAGGGACCCCGGAGACTCCAACAAAATCGACGGCAAAACTCAGCTTCCAAGAACATTTGGATGCCATGGGACAAAGTCCTGGTAATGCCGCGCTGGATCGCTTCCGCGACAATAAAGACGAGGATGTGTTTGCCGATATACCCACAATCAAAATCGGAAAGACACGATCACCACTGAAAGCTGCGGGATTCTACGCCGTTCCGCAAGGGACCAAAAAGTCTATAGAGGAAGAAGACGTGATGGAAGGCCTCGAATTTGGCGACAGTAAATCTCCATTGAGACTTTCAAGACGGAAAGAGTCTCCTGTGACTCCCGCTCACCTCATGCCTGCTGACCTGGATGTTGAAGGCTCAGAAGGCAACACAAGCAGCTTCCACCCAGCTGTTCGAGGCAGTCGCCCCTCTGGACGCTCGGATCGCAGCTCGTCAATCACAGCCCATAGCCCGAGTGTGTTCAGTCCAGCTCTGTCCAGTTCGTTCACAGCAGAGAGCGAAGACGACGGCCTGGACGGGCTCGTGCTGCCAGATGGCCCGGTGAATTTTGGTGAAGCCTTGAAACGCAGGCTCGAAAGCGTCGACCCCGACGATCATTCACCTGCGAAGCGGACGGAAATGCAAGCGCCGCCTAAAGACGACTTTTTTGATGACCTTGATGTTGATGACGGCAAAGTCTTTGATTCTGCAAAGTTCTCGCTCAATCGCAATGTCAGGTACAGTGCCGCCAAAAGCTCAAGTCCTTCACGACGAGGAGGCACAACCATTACATTCACGAACAAAGCTGCAAATGTAACAACAAGAATCCCGAAGCCCTCGCCAATCGAGAGACCGCGTTCGAAGATGGAGACCATCGCGGAAAATGCCCCGACCCCACAAGCTCGACGTGCCGGGTCTCGAATGTTGACCCATTCTGCTCACACGTCGGTGACGAGCCTGCCCACGCCTACAACACCCACGTTTATACCGCCTTCTGTCCCTCAGACGCCGACGAGACGTGGATTGGGAACACGATCATCAACACAGACGATGAGGCTAGAGCCCACAACAACGAGTGCGCAATTGCTGAAAGCAAAGCGCTCTATGCCAGCATTACGAAGCCAAGATCCACCCTCTCGCCCACACTCGATGTACGCTCGGCCACCGTCTCGAACTGATCGCACACAGAAGCCCAACACGACTAGACCCAAAACTCCAGTTGAGCGACCCGGGGGCGCAAAGACTCCAGCTCCTCCCTTTCTTCCAGCCGGCAACTCCGCTTCCCGGAGTCATCATGTAAGTTCGAAGCAGACGCGAAGTGGTCGCCCTACCTCGAGTGATTCGAATGATAACGCTGGCCCTACGATTCGTCCGCTTTCACGCCTCTCGAACTCGCAATTCCGCCCTCGGACGCCTAACACTCGGACCGATGTCGCTCCCGAGTCACTGGCACGGCAAGCTGCCGCTAAGAAGACACTTACACGGCCTACTAAGCGTCGGGCATATGGAGATGGAAGCGAGCTTGACGGTTTCGATGATCTCCTGACGTCGAAAGACCAGGAAAATCGGCTCACTCGCCAGCCGCGCGAGGTTCAATCCACTCATGCATTGCGATCATCCCATCGTGGAAGCAACGACCTCCGCAAGCACTTTTCTTCACAAGATCTTTCTGCGGCTGGAAGTATGCACAACGATAATTCTCTTACCCCCAAGGCAACCATGTCGCCTCCACGGACAGAGTCCAAAGTTCCCAGCTTTGCTAGAGATACTGCGGCATCCCGACTGGCACGAGAGCAACGAATTTCACGCCTCAATCCGCAACCGAATCGTAACCCTCACAACAGCGAGGGCAACCTCCATGCACGCTTCAAGGACCAACTGACGGTGAAGGCTGCTGCCTCGCTCCAGCCGCGGACCTTGCGGAGGTCAAAGAAAGCCATTCAGCCTCTGCAGTTGATCAAGAACCTAGGAGGAGAAGTGAAGCCGCAGAAGGGCATGCATTACAACGCTACGACAAGCACATGGGAGGGCAACGAGAATGTTCTGGCCGCGTTTGACTACGCACTGTTGGAGCGCAAGAAGACCGCAACTCCGAACGCGGTTTCGTCGTCTTCGCCATCGCGTCGCAACAACACTACCCCAAAGCCCGCGCTGATTACACCCTTTGGTCAGACAAAAGGCGTGCAAGTCAACGGTGCAATGGTGTTTGACCCTGTACAGATGAAGTGGCTCAAGATGGGCCCAAAGAACTTTCCGCGGACGCGCAATGACGCAAGTAGCTCAGTGGCATCAGGGTCCCTGACATCTGGTGCGCAAGCGCATACTGCCAGAAGCGTGACCACCGCCACCGAAGACGACGAAGAAGATCCTTTTGCGGGCATCCCAGATATCGAGGACGAGAAGAAAGTTGAGACTGGCGCGGGAGCGCGCAAAAAGAAGCGCGAGAGTCTGGAAGACGATAGTAGCGACGAAGATGAGGCTGCCGCAAGTATTATGGAACAATTTGACGTTGGTCCAGAATTCGTTCGGGTCCAGACTAAGGCGGTAGCCAAGGCATACCGCAAACTGAAGCAATGGGATGATGAGACTTTCCAGCCTCTGAGCCCAGAGGTCTCTGTCAGTGAGTCTCATCGGCTGATGAGACTTCTTTTTGGACCATGAACCATTAGCTTGCGACGAAAGCAGAGAGTTCGGTCTTAATGTGTATGATATCCGCGCCACCATTGCTAGCGTGCAAAACCACGAGCAGGCTTCTCACGAATGATTGCGGTCGAGCATAACGAAAATAATGAGCAATGAGGACGACAGGGAACAACAACGGCGTTTGGGTCAGATGTTTGGAGATGTATTTTCGGGTATGAATCATCTGTCACAGATTTTTGCAATCGCTGCGCAATTGATCACATCGCACGGTGGTCTCTTCTCGCACAGTTCTGCATTCGAATTGACTGAACATTTTTGGTCAATCGTTCGAAAATATTACTTTGGAGTTCAGTATCAAGCACATTTGCCTCTAATCCATCTAATTGCTTCCAAGAGGTGCAAGTATACCATTTAAAAACAGTCTAGTCCAAACGTAGAGATCATGTCCGTCTCGACATGAGTATGGCTATCATCAGGTGGATTTCATGACCAAGCAGTGCGAAAGAGTCTGGTCATCGAGCTAGCGGTCGCATCTGTACCACGGCAAACTTGCCTCGTGCTTTGGTACGTTCCTTGGTTGAATCCACAGCAGCTTCTCCGGGTACGAGCACCGAAGTGGAGACACAGGAGCGTGGGGGTCAACTTTATCCCGTTAAGAGCTCCGTCAAGCGCTCCCGGCAGCTACAAGTCACAGCGAATATCAGGGGCCGTTAGGAATGTAGTTTGTCTTTTCGAAGCGAGAAAATTGATCTATGCATATGAGCTTGGTGTGTTGTGTTTTTCTGTCTTGGTAGCCTCCAACCTCGACCTCGACTGCTAGCACGCTGAGCGTCAGGCGGTAACCGTTCACTATGCCACGTCAATTCACGGCACAAGAAGGTGAGAAACATTTGGATGATTTGCATTTTTATGATGTTAGATTCGAAATTCGAGAGTGTTCAAGTCCCCATTTTGATGCGTGGTATTTCAAAAGCAGAAATGTGCTGATGGAAGCATAGTCGCAAAGCATAACACGGCAGACGACTGCTGGGTTGCGCTGTACGGTAAAGTCTACGATGTAAAGTCACTCTTGTGCAATGCAACGACTCGGGCTGAAACTCTTCAGGTCACCTCATTCCTTCCCGATCATCCCGGTGGGACTTCCATAATCCGACTTGCTGGTCAAGACGCCACCGAAGCCTACGACCCCGTGCATCCCCCAGGAACAATCGAAGAAAACCTGCCAGAATCAGCTTACCTGGGAACCGTCGATAAGAGCACACTGCCCCAGAAGACGCCGCCACCATCATCCAAGACCCCAGAAATTCAGACCTTGCCAGTTTCCTCACTCTTCAATCTCGACGAAATCGAAGCGGCCGCCACGAAGAAGATTTCGCGGAAAGCATGGGCCTACTATTACTCCGCCTCAGACGACCTCCATTCGAAGAAACTCAACAATACCGTCTACCGGGATATCCTCCTCCGGCCGCGGGTCTTCGTGGACTGCACGACATGCTCGCTTTCCACCACATTGACGGGCTCGCCCGTCAACACCCCCATCTTCGTGTCTCCCGCAGCAATGGCCCGCCTCGCACACCCGGCCGGGGAGCAAGGCATAGCGCAAGCCTGCGCCAAATTCGGCGCGTGTCAAATCATCAGCAACAACGCCAGCATGACGCCGGAGCAGATCGTCGAGGGCTCGAGCCCAGATCAAGTCTTCGGCTGGCAGATATACGTCCAAACAGACCGGAAACGCAGCGAGAAGATGCTGGTACGAATCGAGAAGCTGAGGCCCCGGATCAAATTCGTCGTGCTCACGCTTGATGCTCCGGTTCCTGGGAAGCGGGAAGATGATGAGCGAGAGAGCATCGTGGGCGAGAATCTGTCTGTCACGAGCGCCGTGCACGAGAAGAAGCAAGGGAGTGATGTGCACGTTCCCGCAGAAGTCAAGCAAGGCCCCCAGGCTTCGAGGGTAGGCACCGAGAAGAAAGGCGATGAGCCCAGCGGTGGAGGTGTCGGGCGAGCATTGTTTGCGGGCACGGCGGCGGATCTCACCTGGGCGACGACCCTGCCCTGGCTCGCACGGCACACTGATCTGCCGATTATCCTCAAGGGACTACAGACGCACGAGGATGCCGCGATCGCGGCGACGCATTGCCCCCAGGTCAGAGGAATTATTCTCAGTAATCATGGTGGGCGGGCGGCGGACACTGCGCCGCCGGCCGTCCACACGCTGCTTGAGATCAGGAAATATTGCCCTTGGGCCTTGGAGCGCCTGGACGTCTGGGTTGACGGAGGGATCAAGAGGGGTACGGATGTTGTAAAGGCATTGTGTCTCGGAGCGAAGGCCGTCGGTATTGGAAGGCCTGCGCTCTTTGGACTGGGTGCTGGAGGGCCGGAGGGTGTCGAGAGAGTCTTGGAGAGTAAGTCCATCGAAAAAACACTACGCGAAAGCGAAGAAGTGCGCTGACGAGACTAGTCTTGAACAATGAGGTTGCGACCACGATGAGACTGCTTGGTGTCAGTCGAATATCGGATCTGGGGATGCAGCACATCAACCCTCGAAAAGTCTTGCAGCAAATTTACGATGGGCCGAGCAATTTGCCGGCAGAGGAAAAGCTTACAGCAAAATTGTGAGACACAGGCGCCATTGGTGGCTTCGTCTTGAGCTGTAGCGGCAATCAGCGTTGCAATCAGATGTGAGCTCTGTTGCAATACCCAGTGTTACACGAGCCGAGCGGTGATTACTCACCGAGGGATGACAGGATTGTGAAGACAGTAATACAGAAGCTGAAAGATAGCTAACACGCTCAAAGCCTGATGCTCGCACAGAACATGGTGCCCAAATGTGAGCTTTCGGCCAACAGTCTCCCTATCAAAACATCACAGCCCCGCTGCTTTTGTCGTTATCTCAGGTCTATCTCTTGCGCTTCCGGCCCTTGTCTTCGTCGTCGTTGTGAGCGCCCTCGCGGTCCTTCTTGGCAGCCTTTCGCTCAAGCTCATCCCAGTCCTCGCCTTCGTCCTCCTCGCTCATGTCGTCGTCCTCGCTGGCATCGGCGCTGGCGTCATCGTCAAAGTCACTCTCTTCTTCACTGCTTTCATCGCTCTGTGCGAGATCCTCGTCGCTGATCTCGAAAGCACTCTCCTCGTCTTCCTCGTCACTGCCTCCCTCGTCGTCACTGTCAGCCGCCAAGAAGCTCCAGCCTCCATCAACATAGAACTGATGCGGATCTTGAGTTACAGTCTTCATGATCTGACCCCAGTTCAAGTTGAGGGGACCCTCAGTCAGCTGGATATTGCAAGAATCTAGCCAGTCCTTGACCGCGTCTAGCGACTCCACAGGAATAGTGTTGATGTGGGTGACGGGCTTGTTGTAGTCTTTGTAGACGAAGACCATGTCGAAGTTCTTCAGCCCAAATTGGACACGCTCCAGGTGGGCAATCTCAATCTCATCAAGAGTAAGAACAGAGAATGGGGGCTCGGTCAGCTGCACCAAGCAGTCTGTGCTGGGTTGCATCAGGACATTCGACCGGAACGGTACACCGTTGAATCCGAGGTCCCGGAAGGGCACGTCCACAGACAATTCCTGGTCAGCATTCTGTGAAGCGGTTTGGATTCGCTCGGCAAATGCCTTGAATTCCTTGTCCAGAGCCGCCCGTCGTCGTCTTTCCTCCTGCTCCTGCTCGAACTCTTCCTCGTCTCCCATACGGTGGCGACGTTTCCTGTTTCCAGTTTCGTCGAACTGCATGTCGGTGGCTTCGCGAATGAATTGAACATGTTGTGTCTTCTTTTTTCCAATGACAATTGGGTTCTTCAGATGGAAGTGGATGAGCACAATAAGCTCACCCTGACATGGTTGAAAGAAGAGGTGTTTCGTGTTGCTGAACAGGACTTCGACTCTAGCGCCCTTGCTGTCGCGGTAAAGCACACCGTTTTGGTGAATCTCGAGCTCACCTGCTATGCGTTTGCCTTCTAGAGCAGGGCGGACATAGACGTTCTCAAGACGCTGTGGCTTGCGATTTCGTATTTCGACAAGCTTGTCTTGCTCAACGACGTCTTCAAACTCCTTCTTCTCCTGCTCTTTCTTCACAATCTCCTTGCGCAGGTTTGTGATCTGATCTGCTATGTTCGACATTCTTGCGCGATCGGCTGAACGGAACGTCAAGCTGCGAACGAAATGAGCATTCGGGTCCTCGAAAGGCTGATCGTCTTTGCGGCCGACACCTTGTCCTGGCGAAAGAAAGTTGATTCGCAAGAAAGCAAAGTCGCCTTCTTCGCTCGCGCTCGCGTTTTTGATGGTGTTGATGTGGAACGGCACGGGTCGGCCCATGATAGGTAAAATGACTGAAGCAGCTCGCTCATCCACGCAGATCGCCAGTTCCTTGACCTTGGACGGCAGCTGGTTGTCGCGCTTGTAGGACTCAAAACGCTTGAACTTCTTCTGACTTGTGCCGTCAATACTGCCCATACCCTTCGTGTATTTAGCCAAACCTTCGGCTTGCTTCTTTTGAGCCAGCTCTTTCTGATGACCTTTGCGCTTGAGCTCCGCACCTTCATCTTGCTGTGTTGTCCGTTCGGCGCGCAGACGGCTCTTGGTGATGTTACTGGCCGCAACTGCGCCGATTTTCGAATCCTTCTTGCTCTTCTTTGGTGTGGCTTGCTTTTCCTCTTCTTCATCCTTAAAGAAGAAAGTTGTCGAGTCGAGATCGCGGGGCGCTGAAGATGTGAAGACCACTGCTTCAGAATCTTTTCTGATTCGAATAGTGTCTGCCAGGAACAGGGAATAGGTCTTGTCGTTCTTGCCCTTTGATTCGGGGTTGGGAATATCAGTAAAACCGGTCATGATCGAGATAGTTATGCCATCCTTCAGCGATCGCGTGTTCTTCCCGTTGAGAAGCATAGCAGTATCGCGCATCTCGATTCCGATGCCAGCACCAACGTTCTTCAAGAAATGTTTCTCAAGATCTGGCTTCTTCGCTCTGATCAACCCCACAGCTTTGTTGTACAGTTCCTTCGCCGTCGCGCCATCACGGCAATCCTTTATGATCGTCTCGTGAATGTTGAGCAGAAACTTGTAGTTGCTCTCCTGTGCTTTGGTTGGATCGACGAGATAAGTCCGCGCAAGCATCGAGCAATACTGCCTGTATCGAAGTCCCATCCCAGCGAGGATCACACCGGCATGCAGATTGTTCTGGTCAGGCTGGGCGCTCAGCTTCAGATCGTAGCTACCTCCGCTCTGAACAACCGGGCCATATACCCAGTCAAGGTTCTCGGCCGCGAAGTCTTGTGGCATCTTTGACTTTGTGTTGGTGAAGAATTTCGGATCATCAAGTTTCTTGTCGATATCTTTTGCCAGCTTTTCGTGAGATACCTTGCGCTCCTCATCCAGAATCCCAGACATCTCTTCAAAGAAGTAGTCTTGCATGAGTGCTGTGCAAGCTTTCGAGGCGCTGCGAATGGCGCGTAACTCGATTTCGTCCTTCGCAGCGAAGACGGTAGACAGAGCATGGCTGATGTCGACTTCTTCCAGATCGCCCGCTGCTTTCTTGTATGCCTCCCTCCATTCATCGGCAAAAGGACCGGTCGGCTCCAGTTTTGGTAATATGCCGACTTTGCGGTCGCTCGCTTTCATCGCCGCAATGCAGGTATCCCATATCTTCTGGTTCTCCGCAGCGTCTTTGCCCCGAATGTGAAGTTGTAGCGGGTTTTTGCCTCCGACGAGAGGCTCGAGATGTTTGGCTAGGAATTCACGTCAGTATTTTAGGCATCCAGCCGTCGCAGTTGCGTGCACTCACCTTTCTTTGACGTTGTGACAACATGCAGCACCTCGGGCGTAAAGATCATAAGGGTGGCAGGAAATTCATAGCCCAATAGCCAGAACTGGGCGCCCGTTAGCGGATTGTCAGAGCGATAGCAAAACATCAACGTCGACGTACGTGCATGGCATTATTCTTCTGATACGAGCTATCGTCCGATTTGCCTAGCAGGAGGACGATAGAACCAGCGCCGCCGAAGATGGCGTTGTCGCCGGAGCGTTTGTCGTTCTTCCATGCCGAGTTGAGCTGTCCGAGGCGCTCTTGGAAGAGAGCCGCGTCAATTTTGACCTCGTCGCCCATGTTTGCTTGCTGAGGGCGAGCTAGAGGAGAAAGGTGAGGGTGGATGAGAGAATGAGGGCGCGCTGGCTGGAGGAAAGTCGCCTCAAAAACGGAGCTGCAGAAGGCTGCCGCGACCCGCGAATGAGGGAACGAGCGCGTAGCTTGCGCGTAGACTGCCGAAGCGAGGTAGATAGCTACCTGCGGAGGTCCTCTTCCAAGTATCGGGAACAGCTCTCCTTCTCCTAGATCCGAGGATAGTGACAAAGGTGATTCTCCAGATACTCAGCCTGAAGCAAAGACAGTTGAGCGACTGGTATATGTATCCGAGAAGGTCGCTCGCAAGGTGTCTGGGGGCCCGCTTGATTGCGTACTTGAGCAGTGACTTGTAGCAGCCGTAGATTGGCGCCAAGCCAATGAACTGAGAGCTTGCAACTTCACCTCGAGCGACTTGATATCGCGTGATAGACCTTCACGTTCTGGTACATCTCTTTCTGTAAGCTGTCCAATGATGTTTCGTGCTTCTGCTTTCCGATGATGGGATCACGCAGTCAGAGATGGTCGACAAGGCTCAGAGTGCTGCGAGTGAGGTGAAGATTGAGCGAGTCCTTACAGATGAGGAAGTACGAAGGCTGAAAGAGCGCAATAATGCCACGACTGGTGCATCTGCGGCTGGAGCACGGGCTATTGCTGCGAGAGCTATCGCCTTCTACTTCAGAGCCCCAGTGAAAGCGTTCTTCCGGACCCGAGTCGAGTAAGTACAATCTTTTCATTTCGGCGGGACGATGGCCTCGAGCCGACAGTGGGGACATCTTACACATCACTTGAATTCGATCCAGTATTCACTGTCTAATGACCTTTGGATGATGTTCAAGCAAGGGGCAAGGCACTCATGCCAATTCTCAAGCGACTTTGGTGAGGCTCCACGCGGACTCTGATCAATTCCGTCGTCGCATTTCACTTTGCTGGGTTCGGCTTAAGCGCTTCTTGAGGAGCTCACCATGTCCTCCAGTGTACAAACTGCTGTCGATTATTGTAATGCTAACTTTTTCATAGCTATCTTGCAGCAGCTCGCGCCATCAACCCGAGAATTCAGGCTCAGGAAGCCTGGTCTCTTAAAACATCCACACCAGGCCTTCTCGCTCACGCTATTCGCACTCATGGCTGGCGGTTTCTCCCCGAGCAGGTTCTACCTCCACTGGCTGCCAACGTGACCATTGGTGCCATCTTGTATACCTCTTACCTGTCGATTCTTGGTATTCTCCATCCAGGATCCGGACATTCTCAAAAGCGCGTCTATCCGCCACCAACTTTCGCCCAGGCATATGGTGCTGGATTCTCAGCCGGCGCCATCTCTTCACTGGTGGCCGCACCCTTTGACGCCCTTCAGGTCCGTTTTGATACAAGCGACATGTTTGAAAATAAATACAGGAACATGTGGCACTATGGGCGCGACAAATTGAAAGAGATCGGTCTGCGAGGTGTTCTCGCAGGTTGGAGCCTGTCATTCGCGAAAGATGCCTTCGGTTACGGGGCGTTCTTCGGTATCTTTGAGTATGTGAAGGCACAATGTTTCTATCGCTTCGTGACCGCATACTACGGCAGCAAAATCTCACTTGATCCCTCGGAGCTCCAGCTTCAGGGCTATCGACGTGGACCAGAAGGTGCGTCTGGCCAGCCAACCATCCGACCTCACTGGGCATTGGAGCCTATGTTTTTGTTGGCAGCGGGTATGAGCGCGACGGTTGCACAGCAAGTCATCCATTACCCGCTTACCGTAGTTCAAAACATCCATTACGCTCGACTCGAGACCATGGACCACGAGCTACAAGCTCAACGAGGGCGGTCCGGCCGCTTGGCGATGGCAACTTATCAAGCTGCCTACAAGAAGACGCTGGCGCATTGTGCAGAAGAAGCTCGAACGGCAGGTGGATGGCGGAGATGGTTGTACAACGGCTTTCTCCTCAACACGGTCAGGCAGGTGCCCTCGACGAGCGCCGGCTTGATCATCTTCGAGCTCTTCCGGCGACGATATGCGTTTGGAAACGACCAGATTCGCATCAGTAAGGATGGCTTTGAGATCTTACTGGCGTAGTAAAGACCTAGGCCCGCTATCACTTTTGCGCAATGCTCTACTCACTTCACAAATTCAATCTGCGTTAAAGAGATCAAACTACATTCCTAGGTTTCGAACATTTGCCGTGTCAATTTGCATGTACACATGCTGTAGTGCTTCTCCGCGCATCGTTTGCTGTACTCACATCGACGATCGTGATCGAGCGGGCACGTCGATGGTGCATGTGTGACATGAGCAGAACTGTCACCTGCGTCTGGACGTTGTCGAATCAAACATCCAATCGCGCTCAATTATAAGATGACGAATGCTGAAACCCTTCACCAAAGTTATAGGTCGTTCAAATATGTCATCCAAGTTCGGGATCGGACCTTCAGTCACCTGATATCGCGATCGAGCGCGTCTCCCACAAGACTCAATTTCGCGACATGGCGTCACGTCACACCTCACGGTGGCGCGTCTGTCATCATGCCTCGCCCAGCTACTAAGTACCTAGTGAACCCCTTTTTTTTTTAAAAAAAAAAATGTCTTTTCGTCCGCTAGAGCCTCGCGACCGTGTAGCCGCTGAGCTGCTGAACTCCCTTTCCATTGGTACTTAAAAACCCACACTCAAGTTCTGTCTACCAAAATCCATCATTCCACTCCGCACTACCTAGCCCGCGCTATGCCTCCGAGTAAACCATACCGCAAGCCACTGGCGGAAGCCTCGCCCAACACCAACATTCAGGGGCCGCCGGAGTACAAAGCCCGTCATCGACATGGACGACTTCCCCAGCGGACTGGTTCCCACCGACGTCCTCGAGCCCAATTGGGAGTACCCGACCAAAGAAAGGTCGAAAGCGTCTCGGTCGAGAAGTAGATGAAGACGACGACGACGAGACCGACATCGATTCCGACGACGACCCGCGCCTTGGACGTCATCAAATGGGTACTACAATCAGATCCGGCGCATGATCCGGACCGTTGCTCGAGAACAAGGAAATCGAAGGATCGGCGAATTCTGCGACGCGATCGGGAACTCGCAGAACAGCTACAGGAACTTCATGGGCATGGAGTGGCAAGGACAAGGGGTGTTCCAGCGACACGTATCTGAATGCGAATCGCTTCTTTTTTGAAAAGAGAGAGCTGAGAGGGATTCCGCCGCCGAGGAAGAAGGCAAAGACTTCGTCCGGCACCAAGGCCTCGACGACGAAAAGCGGTGCGAAGGATGGTGCTGACAAGAGTAAAGATCACGCCGACAAGTGGGACGTCTCCGGCGTGCAACTCGAAAAGTACGCACGCTGCGAAAAGGGACAACGGACGTGCCGATATTCGAAACGTGCGACAGGGTTCGCAGGATGATCAACGCTCACCTCCGCAACACGGACGAGTCACAGGCTGCGCTCGCGAGGCACTTCGGCGCCATCGTGGGCAAGAAGATTCAAGGCGGGCCAGATCTCCAGCTTCGTGGGCAAGAAAGGGCCCGCGGTCCGGAGCCGAGAGCCCCGGCTTTCTATGCCGGCTACGTCTACTTTGAGAAGCTCGGGATCAAGCAAGGGAAGAAGAAAAGCGTCTTTCGGGAAGAGATGGGGAGGCTGTGGGATCCGGCTCCGCGGGGAGAGATGGGTGTCGAGGTGCCGAGGAAGGATTCGTCAAGGATACATTATATTACTTTCGCGGGCGAGAGGGTCGGCATGGATAAGTATGGCATCACCCAGATCAGTGGGCCGCGCTTTCGTACGACCTGATAGTTGATGATATGTGCGCCTTGGCCATTGCGAGGAACGAGTATGAAGATCTTGTCTATCGACTAAATACTTAATCTCGGGCTATGTTACTAGTCTACTGTAAGTACATCTGTTTCTGAGCTCGGATCAACAGTCGCGGTAATAGTCTAAGGACCAGTTGTCACAGACACCGTCGTCGTCTCCTGTGGAGCAGTGACAACCACGTCGGAAGTCGCCTGCGCTAGAGTCGTCATCTCTGTTACCGTGATCGTAGAGCCAGGGACCAACGTAGTCGAGGGCGTAGCCGCACACGCGCAAGCGCTCGCATAGCGCTCATATGATCCCTTGCAGCCGGTAGCGTAGGCAGGTACCGACCTAATTTGACAAACTGTCGCACAGGCTGTTGGACGTGAGGTACCAGACAGGATCATTGATGAGGTGACTGGGAAGTCAGTGGTAGAGGTGGAATCTGTTGAGGATACAGTGGAAGTGGCTTGGATGAAGGTACTAGTAGGCTGGACTGAATCCGTTGCGGTGGCACTTGACTGAGTGGTGAGCGTGGCCGAGGTAGTAGATTCTGATGTAGTCTCGGCGCTCGAAGTGGTTGTGACATCAACCGACGTCGTAGCTTCCGGGGTTGTCGTGGGCTCAGCAGAAGTTGTAGCGTCAGCGGTCGTCGTGGCTGCCATAGTTGTCGTGGTCTCGGCAGAGGCTGTACTTTCAACTATGCTTGATGTTCCTGTGGAGCTCGTTGGCTCGGTAGCGGTTGTTGTTTGATCCTCAGTTGTAGCAGAGCTGGTGGGCGCAGTGGACTTTGAGGCCGGCTTACATCTGTTCCTCCGCTTCGCGATGCCAGGAACCTGAACTGTGACCGTGACCGGTGGAGGCGTAAAGGTAGATTGCACCACAAGGGCAGGTGCTGTAATCGTTTGGGAAACTGTAGTAGTGACAGCATCTGCATATGAAGTGCATTTGATCAAAGCAGCGCAATCCGCGAGATGAGTCGCTGAGACGCCGAGGCCGCGAAAGGTGCCAAAGACGTCGCGATAGCAGTTATCTCGGTTGCAAGTATCTTTGCCTGCGGTAACAGCGGCGAAGAAAAACAGTGACAAAATGGTTGGAAAGTTCATTGTAGCTGGAACGACAGTGTTGACAAGGAACGACAGGAACAGAGCGACGAGGCTCTCACGCAAGTGCAGAAGTGCAGAAGCGCGAAGGGGACTGTCGAGATCTAGAGATGGGGGCTTCGGGTGTCATTTGGGACCGCAATTGAGGCTGGTCGAGCCCATAACAGGGTCCTTGAGCCAGCCAGAGTCGAGGCTCTGCCGCCCTGAGAATGCGCTTGGGCTCGGCAAGTCTGCGGAGAAGAACGTTACCTGACAGGGAAAAGCATTGGCACATGACAGGATCCGATTCTCTTTCCCAGATGGCGGCAATCTTGAGGATCGACTGCGCAAACATCAGACATTTCTAGAAGTTCGAGCTAGAGCATCAACATGTGTTCACATCGTGATCCTTGGAGAGGATCGCCCTGCAAGTGGCTCATGCTGAGATCTGGCAGCCAGTCTTGCGCGCACCGATCGGGGCCTTGACGCGCGGATTGTCGAAGCTATGCAAGACAGAACAAGAGTGGTCCCTTTGCCTCAGATACGTTACATTGTATGATTGCTGTTGGTGTCAAAGAGCCGTCCTATCGCCGACATGTGGTTGCGGAGTGGGACTCGAGATCGAGGTAGCAAATAGTCGGAAGTTTGTGGAAATTGCAGACGGAAAGCCAGGGGGGAGATTGGCTGCAGCACGTGACTGGCCACTTCATTCGCCCATTTCGAAGACAGCGGTAGGATCACGATATTGAGCGCTCTATCCTTTGTATGGAGCAGAAGTCGGGGCCGATAGTTAAGTTGGTTGGCTACTGGGAAGAGTTACTCTTCATGTACTGCGAACGGCCGGACGCAGCTGGTCCGAGTTCGTCAAATATCATTAGCTGCAATCTATCGAGACCAATCCGAAATGCAAAGAGGTGAAATCCACCAACGCCATGCTCTGATCATGCTATGTTACCGAAGAGACCGCCGTTACACAATGCTCACTTGCTGCCAGACCAGGGTCAATAAGGGTGCCAAAAGCTGCCTCAAATAGAGCTGCCTCTACCACCATCGAGTCCAGCTTTTGGGCTGTCGTCCTCCCAATCCTCCTCTTTCACACTTTCTTGCCAGCTCATGGGAGCCAAATTTGGCTCAATAGTACGGCGTCCTTCCGACTGACTCAGCTCGCTCTCCGCAGCGCTTTGTGTTTGGCTCTGCCTTACGCTTTCTCCACTCCCACCACTACCTCCATTTCTCTTCAGACCGCGCATCGGGGTCGCCAGACCACTTCTCAGACCGGGCGTCGTCCCTCCGCCGACACTGCCGCTCTTGGAGCCCCGCTTCTTGTTTCCGTTGGAGTTTCCTTTCGTTGCTTTCCCTTTTCCATTATCGGTCCCTTTCAATCCTTTCACTTCGTTCAGCATCTCTCTGAATCCTTCTTCAAGCACGTTCATCCTCGCTAAGACCAGCTTGCTCATCCTTCTATCGTCATCTTCACGTTCCTCCCGGCGCTCGGCGCTTTTCATCCTTCTAAGTCGGTCTGCAAATGCCATTTGGGTGGCGAAGCTTGCTGGCACTCCAGCAATTCCACTAGAATTCATTGCTTTGTTGTCGCCCAAATCAGATGCCAGATCGAAAGCCATGGACGGTTGCCGATGCGGATACGACGCGTGGAGAGCAGACAGCTGTCGATGGTGTGGGCGCGCAGGCACAGAAGATGCGGGCGGGGAGGCGGAGAACATGCTGTCGAGCGTAGTGTTCTGGGCGCGTCGGACCGTAGAAGGCATACCAGCGAGATGGTGCATGTTCGGAGTGCTCTGCGCCACGCCGCGCACAGGCATGATTGGGCGTGGAGGAGTGGCCGCTGGGGTTCCAGGACCACGAGCTTTTGCTTGACGCGATTTGCCTTTGCGGGCTGCTGTGGGCGACGCCGGTATGTCGACACCTGACGATGGGACCGTTGACCGCTCTTGGACCTGTTGCTGTTGAGCTGTCGAAAGGTTGCTCTCATTCTCGTTTGAAGGATTGAATAGGACGGTCTGAACGGAAACCTCACGCTTGTGAGTCGGGACCTTGCGGCTCGTTGCAGGTCTAATCAGCGAGGGTCTGCCATATGGTGGACGCTTAATCGGTGGCGTATAGCGGAGTGGAGAGGATTCGGCGAAAGAGATGGAACTGTGCCGTGGCATTACGGACGGACGAGAAGTGACTCTGCCGCTCGTCGGGTTGTCATCAGCCCCATCTTTCTGTCCAGCCGATCTCCCATCAATAGTTGCTTGCTCATCAGCATCATCATTGGTCAGTAGTTCATCATCGCCATCGTGGTCATCCTGGTCTGGCAGCCCATTAGTGTTTTCCCTTGTCATTTCCATTTGGCGCTTTGACATCGGGAATGGATACTCGGTGCCACCAAAGTCTTCAGGATCGGATGCGATCAGCGATCTTGTGCCCATCGAAATGCCAGAAGCCAGTCGTTTCGCCCATGATTTCTTGAAAGCGCGTGGTTGCTCGAGTCTGTCGACAACCGACCGATCCTGTTCCGCTGGAGGAGAGGCCGTACCGTCCGGACCCATGGTCTGCATCCAAGTATCGACTGCTACAGAAGCTCGCTTATTCCGGTCGCCGTCACCTCTACGATATGTATCATCACCGAACGGACGTCTGAAGACTTCGGCTAGCGCGCGATCCTTGTGGAATGTAGCGGTAGAAGGTTCTCTTAGCCTCGGTTCCCTTGGGGAGAAGAATAAAGTCGAGTTCGCGGTCTTCAGGCGGTGAAGACGTCGGCCTCTTTCAATGAGCTCGGTGGGGTCATAGACAGTGCTCCGAAGGATCAACCGCTCGTATAGGAATATGAACAACAGCACCGGAAAATGTGTGGCTTTGATGACGGTTCTGTTGACCCAGACGAACTTCCGAAAAGGGATGATGTATCGCAACGGGGTCAAGAGCCAACCGAGGACGTTTGAAGGGGCAATATACGAGAACAAGGCGTCGGACTTGACCATCGAGATCGTGTTCACCGCGAAAAGGAACTTGTGTTCGGTATCTGCATTTTGCACGATTGCCATAAAGGAGTTGGTGAGCACGGTCACCAGAATCGTGACGACCAGGAAGTGCGTGATGAAGAGGAATAGGACCAGGAGCGCCTTGCCAAGAAAGTTGTATTCGTCCCATAGAGCCCACGCTGTTGGCGTAAAGCCCATGAGGAGCTGAAACAATCCATACGCCACTTTGCCCGGATTGTCTTCGTTCCCAAAAGACAGCGTAAAAGCGACGAAGAAGCCACTGCAAGATATGATGATCAGGAAGAGTACCGCGGCAAGGTCCTGCGCCATCATGCGGAAGGCAATCAGGAGCTGCGAGAAGTAGCGATAATGGTCAAGAATCGAGAACATTCGAGGAAACAGAAGCACAGCCTGTGAAGCCAAAACGTCAAATGCGAGATCGGCGACCTGGCGCTTGTGAACGTCAAGCAAAAGTATGCCGTAAAGTCTGAGGGCATAAAAGCATATTAGTAGGAGCAGGATGCCAAAGTCGAAGGCGTTCCAGATGCTGAGGATGTACAAGCTAAAACCTTGTTCGTTGAAACCGACAACCTCGTCTAACATGAATCCGGCGCTCCAGAACCAGAACACCACCTCTAACGGCGTGATCTCAAGGGATCGCTCGGTCAAGACAAGGGCAAAGAGGGCGAGGAACACAGACAGCGAGCAAGTCTGGGTAAAGTGGCGATACCTTGGCACACGAAGGCGAGAAAGCTTGAACAGAGATGCTTCTCGCGGGTCATAGAGCGTTACAGTTCGTCTGGTGGCCAAATATGCAATCGTGGTCTTGTTTTCCGAATGAGAGCCATGAGGCATGAGGCCCGGGGTCGTACCAGAGTTGATAGTCCCGGAGTTTATGAGGGCCGCTGTGGTGCCAGAGTTCATGGTCCCATATTGCTGCAGCCGCGCCGGCTGCGGAATGCGTCTGTGAGCGGAATCTGCGGCATGATGAAAGACGATTGACCCCGCCCAGATGGCCTCTAGCTGTTGCACAACCAAGGGATGAGCTAGAAAGCGCTTCGCCGAAGCTCTGATGGCAACCTCCAAGGTCGAGGTTCTAGCTGCCTGGGGTTTCCTCGTGTCGTTGTGACCGGTGTTTGTCATACCTTGGAGAGGATAGAAGTCGTAGGACAAGACGTCAATGAGCTCTCGTGTGGAGTACTCTTTGAGGATTCTCACTGCTAGCAATTCACAGACCATTGCTCTAGTTCTGCTGACCCCGACGATTGCGGGATTGTTGTCACCTTCTTTGTTGAATTGCAAGCAATTGGCGAGGAGAGCGTAGATGGTGGCTCGAGAGAACTGTGACTCGAGTATCTGCTTTTGTATGGGCTTGACCATGAACTGACTGATCTGGGGAGACCGCAATTGGTCCCAGGATAGCGTAGTCTCGCATCGAGGAACAATCAGAAGTCGTATTGCGTGCGTGAGGTTATAGACAGGGAGCGAGTCGAGGCGTGAAGACTCGAAAATGGGCAACAGCGGCGCGTCTTCCTCCTCTTGTTCGACTTCGTCGTCGTCGTCGTCGTCTTCGTCGTCCTGGTTCCCATAACCATCATCGTCTCCGTCATCTTGTGTGAAGTCGCCGGGATCTTCGTCTCCGTCATCGTCGTCGTCGACATTGCGATCATAGAAATGCCAGGACTGGCTTCTAGTCAGGTCATTAGGACGCGAAGGCCCAGATGAGGCACCGCGTTTTGCGGATTCCTGGTCATTAGTATACCGAGAAGGTCGTATGGAGCGTTTGGCGCTATCGAGAAGCGACGAGAACATGGCAGACATAACGGCCTATGACAGATTCATGGCGCAGAGCAAGGGACACCCGCATGCAGACAAAAAGGAGTGTAGCAGCAACAGCAGAGAAAGATTTGCCTTGCAACAGAGGGACAAGCAAGAGGCGTCTGCAGCGCTATCAGGCGAAGCGGCTAGCAGGGATGACAGGGTGTAGAGAAGGAGCGCAGGGAGGGATATAATGTTTGGAAGTACGGATGGGGATCATCTGATGGCAGCCGCGTGAAAGCATGAGACGTCGGTGGGTCGCCCGCGAAATGAAAAGATGGCAAGTCGCAAGAAGGCGCCTGCAGGGGTCCGCCGTCGAGACTGGCATGCGCCTCGACGCGACTACTGCGCAAGACATGGATATGCAGACAGACATGGTCAGGCATTTAGATTCATAGAGCACAAACACGCTGAAGATAAGCTGCATCTTGTCGTGATGTCGGTGAGCAACGATGGTGTGCAGCTCCCCACCATCTCCAGCTTCGCGGCGGCCGGCTGCGCGATTCGATTGGGCTGATTCCTCCATCTGCAACACGGGCCACCCTCCCTGTGCCCCACGTGCATGTCTAGCTCGATCCCTTGCCATCATCACCATCACCTCCATCCCGCTCCTAGGCCGTTTGACCGGAGCATTTGGCGGGGCTCAATGGACTAATGCTTGTCTGCGCGCTAGCTCAAGACGCGGCGCGTTGGCCTGGCGGACTCAAAGACTCACTATCCCGCTGGCTTGTTGAGCATGCTAACCCCCGGACTATTTCAAAAGCTAGTCGCGGAGACGCAGTTCGGGTGGTACACTCCCTAGTTCCGACAGAGACATGTGCAACGACTCATTCTAGGAAACACTATACTCTCCACCGTCGTCTCGCGTACTATTGTAGTCATTGCTAGTCAACATCTGCGAATGGAAGGCAGTCAAGTCTGTGGACGCTCGTGGCTCATGTGCTCGCATATACGATTGGTTCAACGGAACGGCTGCCAGCTGAAGTGGTCATGATTTGGTCCTATTGGATATGACGAGGACACTTGTGAACAGTCCACATTCTATCCATCTCCCGATATTTTAAGACAAATGCTTCCTGGCGTCTGCAAGGCAGGCGTCAACCGTACAGCTCGAAGACCTTATGTTGCAACGCAGTGAGCGACTCCACCAACAGACTGACAGCTGTTATCCTGAACGGCACAACATCCGTCCGCCTGACATTGTCCATTACTGTCTCCCACGACGATCCAGCAGGGGCGGCACTGAAAGCCGGGCTCGTTATTCGGGCTTGCAAGGTTGGCGCATTCTTTCACACCTAAAACCACAAGACGTAGACGAAGAACTTTGGAGACACCATCTTTGCGAGGCTCACACGTTTAAACAGTAGCGTGGAAAGGTATTCGAGGTTGACGGAAAGTATTCAAGAAAGGGAGGCGTAAGGAAAGATTACATAGACCGCGAACACGCCCTTTAAGCGTCATCGAGGCAATATGATTCCACTTATCGTTGGCATCATCCAATCCTTTTCTGGCTTCGTCCAGTGATCGGCGTCACTACGTGGCGAGGTGCTTGCAAGCATACTTGTGGATGCCTCCTTCGGGTGAGGTGATGCTGAGGGCTGCATTGGGTCGACCTGATGGCATTTCCAATTAATTGAACCTCCTACCAGACGACCAGGCGTCTCTCCGAAACCTGACACAAACGATGGAACGTGAAGTTCGAGTAACGCACCGAGAACATTTGACAACTGTGACTGAATATCCTAACCAACATAAGGATGCAAACGAACATGCGGGTCGCACTCTCTTGCTAGGTTTCGGCCCTTGGAGCGAGCGTATCTGAGAACGAGAGTCACGTTAACTGAGGCTGAAACATCAGCGGTGGAGATTCAGATGTTTCCCATTTTTGATAACAGAGTTTATCTCCTGAGTCACCAGGCCGGGTCGATCTTTGCCATACGATGATGCTGTCCATGAAAATTACCACAGGCATGTGGCCCATAAACGGCCACCTTGTAGGCCATCACCCACTGAGACGGTTCCGTAAGGGTATGGCTGGCAAGGAGACATTCTGATTCAATCCTGGTCAAGAAGAAAGCAGTTGATGCGATCCTATATCATCTTAATCAGGCTTATGTTCGCGGAGTCTTGCTCAGTCCACAATAACATTCTTGTCCCTCATGGGTCTCAAGGGGTTGGCCGACAGCAACCCGTCAGATCACCTGCGGTCCTCCGGAGGGTCGGTAGAGACAACCTTCAAGCCATCGAACGTAGTGCACCCCAGCCCTTGCACCTTGTCTGCATCATTCGTCAAGAACACAATCCCAGGAAGATACACTTTGCCATCACCCACGCCATTCCGATCCGGACACCAGCCCCAGAGCAAAGCCTCTCCCTTAGTCTGCAAGCACCCCGCCGCGTCAATCTCAAAGGTCGGATAAAAGTACGAGTCCACGTCCGGCGTCTCGTCCGAGTTCCAGCTCCAGAGGCTTCCCTGCGAGTCATTATTCCATGTATACGCAGCCTCCAAGCCGAAGTAGCTTTGCTGGCCCAGCAGTCGGCCGGAGCTGGCATCGATGTAGAACGGAGACGCTTCATCAGCGTTATCGCCGAACGTCACTTGTACGAGGCTGCCATCGTCGATTTCGGTGCTCTCGGTGTAGAGGCCCAGACCTGTTTGGTTGATGAGCTGGCCTCCGTCAACATAGGTTGTGTCGGGAACGAGATGGAACCAGGATGTGGTTGTGGTGGTGCCTACGAGGCGCGTTAGTGCGTGACTTGATCCCGAACGCGTCAACACCTCGAATCTTCGACCGGCTTACTGGACATGGCTGGGATAGACGACGCAGAGACCATGATGTCTGTCGGCGATGGTGTAGCTTACTGAGAACAATTCTACAGATACTGCAGGTCTGCCTTGTGCTACACGTGTGACAGGGATCGTGCTTTCATTGAATGCAAACCGGACGTTTGTGTGTTTCTGGCCGATCTGCCCGGAGATCGTCATGAGCTTCAACTTTCGTCTCAGGGATACCTCGGCCTGTGCGTGCTATCGTAGCAAGTGTCACTTTGGAACCAATCTTCTGTTTTGAACGCATATAGTTCAACAGATCCATTTACGGCACCTTTTCAACAATCAATATGGTTCAGGAATAGTTTTGAGCCAAGAAAATGAGGTCTGACATGTCGGGATGCGTTGCTGAATCAATAAGCATCTTTTGACTTCCTCGACCATGATGAAGTTCACCAAGTATATTTAAGCAAAGCCTGCCGAGAGACATACATCGAGACCGAGAACTCTCTTCAAGTGCGCTTCGTTGTTGCTCATCTGAGAGGTTGGCGGACTGTCAAGCTCCAACTTGAAGATGGCCGACGCGGCCGGGGAGGCGCTAGCCGCATATGGAAACAATACCGGAGAATACTTTCACCACTACCCGAGAGCTTCGAAAGATTATCGATCTTGAAGCACGAGACGACCATAACCTCCATCCGCTCTTTTCCTGTACTGCTCATTGCGGCTGCTGCTTGCGATGAGTACGTCGACGCCCGCTCGGGCGCTATTACGGCACTCGTCCCGATTTGCTACATCTTCACTTTCTATTCGAGCCTCGCAGCGATGCATGCACCAAAGCCCCCGGCAACGGAAAGACGAGACATACACTCATTCACAGATAGGGCCACTGCAGACAAAATCAATCAAGATCGGTCAGCACATTCCCGGCAAGAATGCGCCTGTCAAAGCTAGCACCACGCCCCCGGAGCAGGATTTTCCTCCCTACACGGAAGAAGAGCTGGAGTTTCTGAGCAGGAAATATACCCCGGAGCAAATGGAGGCGATCAAGGCCGGCGAAGGGGCAATTTCGCCTAAGGATCTCCAAGATCAGGGTGTCGTTCGTAACGACATCATGAAAGTAAATTACCTTGACGACTTTGCTAGGATACACCCTCTTCTGGACAAGAAGGTCCAGCCACCCACGACACACGAAGACCCCAATCTGCGATACAAGACGGAGGCAGAAATTGACGAGGACCTGGCACGCTGGGTGGATAGTATGCCCGAAAACCCAGACGCCATCGAGTGGACAAAGTTCGAGGACAACATGCGCTTCATGGTGGGCAAGGAAGAAGCGGAACGACAGCCGATCGACTATCTGCAGCCAGAGTTGCCGAAGCTGACTGATCCGTTGGTGAAGAAAGTGTCGAAGAAGCAGGACGACGACCAACGTCCAATGAAGGATGAGTACGATTCGCTGTCGAAGCTCACGGGATTGAGCGTCAACTATATGCGGGCGCTGAAGACCAAGGTAATCACGTCACATCGTGTGGTGAACCAAACGCGCATGGGCAAGATACAGAGCGTCTACTACATGGTCATTGCGGGCAATGGAAATGGGTTGATAGGAATTGGCGAAGGCAAGCATGCAGAAGCCAATGTGGGCCGAACCCAGGCCACAATGAGAGCAATCAGGAACATGCAGCCGATACCTCGGTATGAGAGAAGGACCATCTATGGCGATGTTAGAGGCAAGGTGTCTGGAACGGTGGTTGAGCTCTACAACAGGCCCCCAGGTAAGTCTCATGGTCTGCTCACAGGAGAGAGCCGTTGGCTAACTAGTCCCAGGATTCGGCGTGCGGTGTCAAGAGAAGATTTGGGAAGTGGCGAGGTGTGCCGGTCTTACAGACCTCGCAGCGAAAACATTACGAAGCAGCAACAAGATGAACACAATCAAGGCGACGGTGCAGGCTCTACAGAAACAGCGCGTGCCCGAAGTTGTCGCAAAGGCACGGGGTAAGAAGATGGTCGATGTCCGCAAGGTGTACTATGCAGGACGTGTGTAAGATGGCATTGTATGATACAAATAGACCGGGCACTCTTGCGTGTTTAGCATTGGCGCAGCGGCACATTCAGCTTTGTGTGAATATAACTTGAGGTCGTTTTGGACTTGAAAATGTTTCATTGCTTGTGGGGTATCGTGATTGTAAAAAACGGAGCCCGGACGTTGGTCGGAATGCTTCGCGAGTAGTCATGCTTTCGTTCTGAAACTCGTAATGCGGCCGGCATGATGTTGAGATCATTCCTCGTCTAGCATCTGCTGCTGAAGCACAATACTGTAGACGCTCGCCTTGAGCAGCGTCGAGACCAGCGACGTCTTACGCTCGAGCAGCCTCAATCCATCCAGAATCTGCGGCGTCGGGTTCTTCGCCAACGAGTCGAGTAAAGGCGATAACTACAACAAGTCTCAGCTTCTTGCACCAGTGCACATGATCGGCTTGTGGTGTTTGGGAACCGGTTCCTCCAAAACGCCGACAAGCGCTAATATGACGCGTACCTTGTTGAGGTTCTCAAGCAATAACGCGTACTCGTCGAGTACCTCTTGTTCAAGCGGGCTCAGCTCCTCGGGGTCGTCGGTACCTGCCATGTTGTCTCATGTGTTGAGCTTCAATCGAGACGTTCAGCTCTGCGGTCTGGCTTGGTGGTGCACGGTGGAGCTAGGGGTAGGTTGCAAGCCGTTCACGAAAATAGAGTTTAGTGTTTGTGAAATGTCCGCTCTGAGACAGCGAGCGGGAGGCTGCGTGCGGCGGGCTCGCGAACCAAAAGCGCCAAACAGCATAATCCGTACCCAAGTACTACTAGTAGTAGGTACACCTGCTCTACGACTCACGAAAATGGGGCTTCGGCCAAATCGTCGCCTCAAGGTTGGGAGATAGGGAGTGCAACCAGTTTTAAAACTAACCACAGATGCTGGCGATTCAATTCTGCACTTGCGGATACGAGGAAGACAGCTTGCTCACGATTGAAACTTCATCTCGGCCGCTCTTGCATAGATGCCTCTTAACATGCTGACCATCATACCGAACGTCATGTCGTACTAGGATCTAAATATGTGTGTAGAGGAAAGCTCTTCTTCAAGGCGTTGCACATCAAGTGCTCCGAACTGAAAAAAATGAAGCTATCAGACCACCTCAGTCTCCCGCCTGCCGCGGACTTCCGAAGGACCACGACAGGTAAAGATCATCACCGCTCGTACTGGAAAGCGACACAACAAGTCAAATCAGTTGCCGTGAGGCAAAGGGACAAGTCGGCCTTGCACGAGCCAAAACTTTCACTCTTGGGAGATGAGGTCATGGTTCATCGCCTAGCTTGGAGTTTGTGGCTGAATTAGAAAATTCAGAAGGGACGCATACTAAATAAATGATTCTCTGTTGGAATGATGGTTAGTGATCGATCACACTGGGAAGGCAGACCGAGCTGGGGGCTGCACTCACATGAAGTATCGTCGTGAAGAAAAAGAAAAAGCAGTCGAAAGCCGGCGGCCTGCAAAAGAATATAAGCCCGCTGTGGGTGGTCCGTGCACCGGCCGCTGCTCACGTAATGGCAAATTTTCTCACGCCTGCCCGACATTTTCGGCGCAGCGTGCCAGGGCGCCGCGACTCGCTCTCGCTGCCGGACCAAGGCCCGAGCGTCAGCGGACTCATCGACATTGTCAAGGTAATGCGACCTTCAGTAAGTACCTATCTAGTGGACACGGCGAATGGAAGACTGAGACGCATCAAGACGTAAGTGTTATGGCGTGGCATGTTTCTCGCTTTCTATTGATTTCTAATTACATTTCTAGCGTGACGCCGTGGTATTAGAGGGCACATTATCTCTATCTCTTCCCAGTCTTCAACGTCTGCTTCCTTTTGATCTTGTCAGCCGCTCGCTGCAGCCCTGTGAGCATCTCGCCTTTCTTGAACTCGCTCAAGTTGTAGTAGAGTGGTGCAATGTCCAACAGCCATTCTGGTTTCACCGCGGTGATGGTGCGAACGTAGTTCTTGGTTGTGAGCACAAACTCATTATAGACGATCCACTCCGCATCCTGTCCCAGGACTGTGCTTGGATGGAGCAGAACGTTCTGATTGTCTTTGACGGTGACGTACGTCTTCCCATTACCCTCACGCTTAGCGACTTGCATGAAGAAGCCCGCGACAAGCGCTTTGCGGATGTTGAGATAGTAGTTCTTGTCGTTGAAATCTGTGCTGACAAGCTCGAGGTCGTGGGTTTCCATGATGCGCTTGAGTTGCGTGCGTACATTATCTGCTGACTGCAGGGCTCGCAAAGACAAGAAGTGATCGTGACACCATTGCTTTGGGTTGTCTATGGCGGCCTGTTCCCCCTTGAAGGCGTGGTAGACCTTGAGCATGGTAAGATGGTCGCCGTCAGGGTGGGCAAACAAGGCCTTCATCTCGTCCGCGCGCTTGCGATTGTTGTTCGGCCTCACAAAGATCTGGGGCACGCTCAGAAGTGCAGTCAAAGAAAGCATCTCATTCGAGCAGTAGAACTCCGGAGAAGAGACCAGCATCACTGTCAATGCAGGGTCGAGGGGGAAGTCGGCTGCGAGGCGACCAAGAGGCGTCAAGTCACCGTCATCGTTGAGGCAGGCCAGGTAATTCAATTCTTCCAAAGCACGCATCAGCGTTTCTGGCGCAGGAGGATCCATCAGATCAAAGTGGACTAGATCGTCAATGCCGAGCTTCTTCAGTTGAAGGACGGTATTTGACAGGTTTGAACGCAGGAGCTCGGGGTATGTCTGTTCGATGAGTTCCTTCTTGTAGGCTTCCTCGGTGTACAACCTGAAGCACTTTCCAGGCCGAGTGCGCCCAGCACGACCCGCACGCTGGTTGGCAGATGCTTTTGAGATCGGCGAGACAAGCAGAGACTCAACTCGTATTCTCGGGTTGTAGATCTTCTGCTTGCTGAATCCTGGATCCACCACGTAAACGATGCCGTCGATAGTCAAGGACGTCTCAGCAATATTTGTGGAGATGATGACCTTTCTACCTGGACGGCCGCCCTTCTCCCGCGCTGGCGGAGCCGGCTCAAAGATCCGCTGTTGTTGAGCAGGAGGCAGAGTGCCGTAGAGCGGATAGACCTTGATTGGCCCTGCGTTTGACTCTCGTATCATTTCGTCCACCTCAAGATTGATCTTGCGACACGCATCTTCAATCTCCTCCTCGCCCGTCAGAAAGAGCAGTACATCACCTTCCGCTTCCGTGGCATGAATCTGTAAGACCGTTCGGATCGCAGCCTCAATGTAGTCTCGCTCTGCCTCCTGTGTGTAGAATATATCGACCGGATGTGTGCGACCAGGAACGGCGCACAAAGGAGCATCGTTGAAGTACGTCTGGAACTTTTGCGCGTCCAATGTTGCTGACATGATGACGATCTTGAGGTCAGGTCTTCGCTGAACCACCTCTTTCAAAAGTCCCATTAGGATGTCCGTTGCCAATGTTCTTTCGTGAGCTTCATCAAGCAATATCGTGCTGTAGCGCGCTAATGTGTTGTCATTCATAGCCTCACGAAGCAGCATACCATCAGTCATATACTTCAGTATTGTCTTGTCGCTTGTGCAGTCTTCGAAACGGATGCTGTATCCGACCTCCTCTCCTAACCTGACATCCATCTCGTCCGCTACACGCTGTGCGACTGACATAGCTGCGACACGACGGGGCTGCGTGCAAGCAATCATCTTGCCCTGGCTGTGTGGTAAATCGTCGAAGAGGACAAACTGGGGTATTTGCGTTGTCTTTCCTGAACCCGTTTCGCCCACAAATACAAGGATCTGAGACTTCTGGTACATCTCGAGGAACTCATTGCGTTGGGCATGGACCGGCAAATCTCGTCGAACTTTGAGGATGCTGAAGTACTTCTTCGAGAGCGGGTTGCCGTTGAGTGGGTTATTGGGGCCATCTTCCGCCTGCATTGCCTGCTTCGCCGTGCTCTTGTGCCTCTTGAAGCTCACCAGACCCGGGCCGGGCACTGCTCGATTTGCTCTGCCTGACTGCGCATAGCTACGCCCGTTACTGTAGTCATTGCCATTCTCTTCGCCGTCCTCGTAATGATGCGCCAGATAGAGATTCTTTTTGGGGTCCATCTTTTCGCTGGACAGCTTCTGACGTTTAGTTTCTCTTTCGGCCATGCTTGTTGCCAGTTGGCTGGCGGGGCGTACGGCGGCGAATGCCAAATGACTGCGGCGTACCGAACTGGATGCCACTCGAGCTCCTGGGATGGCGAAACTAGCTAGGTGCGCTGAGAGTGTAGACCGTGATAGAGTAGGTAAATGGGTAGGAATTGGGATTTGAAAAGGCGCGCGAAGGATTTCTCCGATGGTCCAGTCTGTATTGTCTGCGTGTTGCGGCGACAGCACGAAGCTGCCCGCCTTTTTCGCAGAATTTATTTCTGCTCTCGAAAAGGCAGGCGAACGCGGTCTTCCCTCCGTACATTCAACACATTCCCGTTTGCTACACAGCCAGACCAGGATTATCCCAAAAACTGATCAGCTTGAACTGCCTCTGTTCTGATCAAATATGGCGACCGAGAGCTCTTCGCAATGGGCGCCTCCTTTCTACGTTGGGCTGCACGACCAGGCGAAAGATTGCTTCGTGTCCGCTGAGCTCTCGGACATAGCATCAGAGCACGGTGTCAGTCCAAGTTCTCTAGTAACGCATAAATGTACTGACATGCACACAGTTTGACATGTTGACATCTCCTATAACCAATACTCGGTTTCAGACCCATGTTTTCGATCTTGTACGGGAGACAGGTAGCAAGCAAGACTTGCGCAACCTTGCCAGTATTCAGTTACAAGATGTTACCATTCCAGTGTTGCCTGCCCTGAATCATGACGATACCTCACTTGTCCCAGGTGCTGTGACGACTCAGCTACTTGGACTGACAAGCAGCTGGATTGACGTTGCTTCGCCAGACCCTTTGACAGCCGGCATTTCAAAGCAGGTATTGAGCCTCGAAGTACAATATGCTGCATTCTGTGGTGTTGACCACATCATCATCGAAGGACCACGGCTTTTACATGGCGATGCAGTAGCCGGTGATGTTGCTAAAGTCTCTAGAGTCGTCCAAGAGTGTATGGAAGCGGCTCCTCACACATCATTTTACATCAGACTTCCAATGTTCGACCACCCCGACATCGTGGACCTTGCACCAGGCGAGAGACTCGCCACGCGGGACGAGTATTTGGATGATGTCGACCATCTGAGGATGCAGGAGCCTGATTTCTTTGGTCAGTGGGATGCTTGGAACACGATCAGAACTGCATGTAAATACAACGCTAGGCTCTTTCTAGGTAAGAATAGCATCATTCGTTTAATCATACACAAACAACATTTCCGAACCTGGAATTCACCTGCTAGTCTCTCCGTGTGATGCAGTACTCATGATTTCTTATGAAGAGGAGCATATTCCAGAGCTTTGAGTCCTGTCAGCCTCCATCTTACTGACGTGGTCCAGCCTTGTCTATCCCGAAGCACATCCCAGACCCAGCGCTACAGTCTCGCTGGTTCTCAGAACCGATACGACTTGCCATATTTGAAGATTCCGCCTTCCTTCGCGATGGTCGTGGTCACCTCGGTCTATCGAAGCCATGCAGAGAATTCCTCAGTCGAATCATGCGATTGAAGGTTGCACCTTGGATCATGATATGGGGAATCGGTTCGATATCTGAGCTTGGCCTATCGGCGACACAAGGAGGAGGCGAGATAGGACTGAGTGGACCTACACCTGCAGAAGCAGCCGGTGTGTCGGCGAAGACCTCTAAGCCTCAACTGCCTGTCGCTCTTCAATGTCTACATTACCTCCGATATCTTCAGCAAACTCAACTGTCAACATCCGAGGTCGAGAAATACGGAACTGGTTATCAAGACTACCTTCAAGTACCATTACAACCCCTGACAGATAACCTCGAAAGCATGACCTATGAAGTCTTCGAAAAGGATCCGGTAAAATACGATCTCTATGAAAAAGCCATAGCAGCTGCCTTGCGGGACTGGAAAAGCCAACACAAACCGACATCCGGCCCGGATGGGAAGGTACTCATTACCGTCGCAGGAGCAGGAAGAGGTCCTCTTGTGACGCGAGCTATGGCTGCCAGCAACGCGGAGGGCGTTCCTATCGAGTTGTGGGCAGTTGAAAAGAATCCTAATGCTTTCGTCCTTCTGCAGAAACACAATCACAATCCAGACAAGTGGAACAACCAGGTGCGGCTTGTTCATTCAGACATGCGCTCTTGGCCTGGTCCTCTGGTAGCTCCAGGAACACAGCCGATGAAAATCGATATCCTTGTCACTGAGCTTCTTGGTTCATTTGCAGACAACGAGCTATCGCCCGAATGCCTGGACGGCATCCTGCATCATCTCTCACCTCAAGGAATATCTATCCCTCATTCATATACACCCTTCCTCACCCCTATCGCTGCACCCAAGATTCATGCCGACGTTATGCAAAGAGCTGCATGGGAGCCCACAGCACCCGAGACACCAGCGGTCGTCTGGTTACACGCTATCGATTACCTCAGCATCGGGAAAAAGCATCCCTCTGGCCATGAAATGGTGTCGCCGTCTGGATCAGTTTCGCTGCCACCAGTTGCGGGCGTGCCAAACGTCCTGCCGGTGTGGACCTTCGAACATGGACCTCAAGACGAGGTGCCACTCAAAACCACAAACAAGCACAACGAGAGAGTTGCACACGTGACTTTCAGATGCAAGAATAGAGGTATCTGTCACGGCCTCGGCGGATACTTCGAGAGCGTTCTCTACCCTGGTGTTGAGCTGAGTACGAATCCCAACACGATCGACCAGAAGAGCCCGGATATGATCAGCTGGTTCCCGATCTTCTTCCCCCTCAAGACGCCGATGTATCTTCCGGACAACGCATCAGTGACCTGCTCTATCTGGAGGTATACCGATGGCCGCAAGGTCTGGTATGAATGGATGCTGGAGAGCTGGATGCTTGCCCCAAGCCATCAGAAGATCAAACTTGCACAGAGCGAGCTTCATTCGAGCATCAAAAATGGTTGCATGATGTAACGCGAAGTCGCGGATGAGGCCGCTGACCTCTCTCGGCTTCTTCGACATACAGGGCTAGGATCGAGAAAGCGTGCAGCCATCGTGTCATGAATAGAGCAGAATTGCATTTGACGATTGCACGACTTCGATTAGAGTTCACATGCACTTCCGGAGATAAGTCCGCGCCAAGCTTTAGTAGATCTGGTGAACTCTCAATGCATCTCAACTCACTCGTCCCGGCACTGTCAACTCATGCCAGCATTTCCTTCCTACATCCGCCTGACTCGCAAGACTTCCTGGTTGTCCTCCTCGCTGTCGCAAACTTTACCAGTACAACCCACCCAACATGACCTCCCCGTCCAAATCCCTCAAACAAGAACCGCCCGCCGACGAGGTCCCCTCCTTCGAGAACGACCCCGACGTTGACATGGCTAACAACGAAGGTGGTCCCACTGCAGAAGACGGCGACGCAGCAGAAACCAACGACATGAACCTCGACGGCGCCACGGATGATCCCGAACGCGAAGCCCGCGTCCAGTCCCTCGAGGCCGCAATTCAAAACCAGCAGACCCTGCCCATGCGCAAGGACATCTCGCTACGCGAGTTCCTGAATCGCATGGATGATTGTGCGCCCATAATACCAGACGCCGTGACTGCGCACGCGCTCACCCTCGCCGGCTTACCCCCACCGCCGCTGGGCAAGGGCTCGGCGGACAACCAGGACCCGAATACGACGCCGTTGCATCTGAGTCGCCTACTTGCGCTAGCGACGCAGAAGTTCGTGGCGGACATTGCGGCGGATGCGTATCAGTACAGTCGGATGAGGAGCGGGAACTTGACGAGCAACACTCTCAGTGCGATGAGCAATCCGGGAGCGGCGATGATGGGCGCCGCGCCTGGGCCGGGTGAGGGTGGAGGCGGAGGTGCGGGAAGCAAGGCGGCAGATAAAGGGAAACAGAGTGGCCAGCATGTCCTGGGAATGCAACGGCCGGGTTATGGTGGTGGTGGGCAAGGAGGTGGAAGCAACAGAACGGTTTTAACAATGGAAGATTTGGGTATGGCGGTGGGAGAATATGGCGTCAATGTCAAGCGTGGAGAGTTCTACAGATGAGTATCGACACGTTGGGGCGTTGGGGCGTTTGGCACAAGTCACCGGATTGGTTGATCGGGACATCCTGTCGCGAACTAGGACGCGATACCGGTTTTTTGAGGACAGCATTAAGAGGACCAGCATTGTGGCTTGACGGAAATACCTTTATTATCATTGGGTC
Organism: Cyanodermella asteris; assembly: GCA_900618795.1. Classification (NCBI taxonomy): domain Eukaryota; kingdom Fungi; phylum Ascomycota; class Lecanoromycetes; order Ostropales; family Stictidaceae; genus Cyanodermella; species Cyanodermella asteris. Next base: position 244,920 of record UYJD01000021.1, read on the forward strand.
GGGCGCGGCGAAAATAGACGGCGACTTTGGCCGGATACGCTCAAATACTTCGACATTTCTGGAGAACATGCCAACTTTTGGCACGGTGTATGCTAATGTTACGTGAACGTCGGAGACGAAAAGCAGAGGACACTACTCTCAGTGATATTGCAGTAGGCACTGGGGCTCGGGAGACCGGTATAAAAGTCTGAATTTCAGGTTCGGTCCTCATTCCCTTTTCATAGCTTGCTCTTCTTCGCAACACTGAATAGATTCCGTCCTTCTTTTTCTTTGTCCGGAAAGACAATTCCCTGGCGCCCGATGGGCTCCTCTTTCATGTTCGACAAAAACTGCAACGTTTCGTCATCAGCATGGTTGGACAGGAATCGCTTACCATTCTTCAATCTCCCAATGATGTGCCCTCTTTTCGGTGTATTGTCGCGGTGGAAGTCTACAGTATATGTTTCGATTACTGCTTCACCTTCCGGCTTCGACTCATATTCAGGAGACTGGACATCATCCACATGATCTGGCAAAGGTGGCTCCTTAACATACTCGACCCGCGGTGGCGCGGTCGACAGACACACAGCATGCTGATATGACAAGACACCTCCGTTAGCCAGGATCAGCCCGTTCTTGTTGTCTCGATTTCGGAATACTCTCGTCATCTCTGTGATGGCATGCATCGAGTAGTTATTTCCTGCACCACCGAACGACGTCAAGCCTCCAAGCAGCGTGATCGGCTTCTTTGGGAAAGAGGTGCTCAATCCGAGATGACGGCAGGCAAGTTTGGGAACGATAGGAAAGCATGAGTAGATGTCAAAGGCGTGAATGTCTTCTTTCGTCAGCCCTGAAACTTTCAAGGCCGTATCTATCGAGCGTTCGATCGCTGGGCTGGAGTGGACATTGGTGCGGTGGAAGAAGTCTTCGCTTTCGGCTGTGCCAGCACCTCCGAGGACGTACACCCATTTGCTTCGATCCACGCCGAGCTTCTTTGCAATGTCCGTTGATGTGACGATTGCCGCTCCGGCTATATTGATGTTGTTGAACGCATTCATGAGTAGAGGATATGGTAGGCAAATCATCCTGTTTTTCGCTGTGACTGTCCCTATCGTCTCCTTGGTATTTGCTGTCCCGTGATTCCACGAGAGCGGATTCTGTCCTGAGATTTTCGCAAACTCAGAGTACATCTGCGCTGAAGCATCGTGATTTTCTGCAAATGACTGTTTTTGCTGCGCTCTAAATCCATTCTCGTACAATGGGTATATCTGAATGGGCGCCCCAATACCGTGAAGACCTTTGGGCCCTTGATTCGACGGAGGCTTCAAAGCACTTGCAATAAACGAATCAAATTCCACGTTTGTCCATCCAGGCGGCGGTAGTTGGTCGGCTTTCATGTATCGTTGTAGGCTGTCCAGGGCTTCCCCACCCGTGACAATAGCTATCTTCGTCTTGCCTTGGGAGATTCTTCGAGCTGCGTCATCGAGAAGCTTCGCTGGATGGTTGCCTCCATGCGGACTGACATGCTTGTGAGTTGCATTCAGGCCCAGCCTCCCTTCCAGCAGTTCGGCCAAGTCTGGATATGGCCACGTCCATGGTCGTGTGACGTCGATGCTGTCTATCTGAGCTTTGAGCTCCTTCACTTGCTGTTCGCGAAGCCCGCAGTCATCAATCGCCCTTTCGATTGCTCGAACAATCAAGGATACTGGCTCGTCACTACCGTCGTCATGAAGCTGTTTGCTCTTATTCTTGAAGTCACCGACGCCGATGATCACTGGTTGCATGGCGAAGAGAAGGAGAAGATGTTTGTAGTGGTACGGGGTGGAGTCTTTCAGTATGTTAGAGCTGCGCTTGACACAAGCAACGAATGCCAGTTGTCAGGGACATGTAGAGTTCACGAGTGTGCAAATGGTGTTGTCTTTGTAATAGACGTGCCATCATTCGTGCCATGATGCGTTTCACAAGGTGGAGAGCTCGATGAGCTACTACACGGTCTGTCCGCTGCTGCGAGCCTCGGCAACTTACGCACTTCCCATCTCACACTTTGCGATATCCCTCCACAACTCACTTGCGCTGTGCTCCTATGATCGACATTTGTTCGCGGACACTGAGCAGTCGAGGCAGTATACTGTTCCTGTACTCTACGTCTCCATGGAGGGTTTAGAGCGATCGGATCGACCCGAAGTCCATCTTGATGGCCACGTCGATCTCGTCCAAAAGACGATGCGGAGAACCAGGTCTATGAGCGGACTGTACGCCACCTCGCTAAGCGCGAGCCTGTTATTACTTTGGCTACAACCCAGCTTCTTAATCATGATTGAAATGAGGCTTTATGACTGTGTCTGAATGTCGAGCTACAGTTCCAGAGACTTGCCGGGCCGCATCGATTGCTCAAGCTCGCAGGCTATGAGCGGTAATTGTGGTCTGGGAAGACTAAACGTGGTCGCTAAAGATGAATCGTCCAATGACTATGACGTTCCGAGTTGGAACCAGTACGACTCCCAGGAACGTGGCTTGTTGTTGTGCAGAAGAATCTACCGTCAGGCTATGGTTGAGAACACTGGCCATTTCCACCTGCTGTGCATATATGCTGTGGCATTGACCCATTGTTTCCGCTTGATGGAAGTATCTCCTAAATTCTTCCTCGAGCCTCGATCAAGTCCTCTGCAATCTTACACGCATCATGGTCCGTTTCACAGGTCTCTTCCTCCTCATTGGCCTGACCACTCTGGCGACAGCTCGACCGACGCAAGGACGTAAGTGAACACCGGGCATCCATGTAACATTCAGCCTGCTCAAACTCCGCAGCCACCAATTGCAGTAACTACAGTTGCAGCAACGCGGGCTGTATCTGCTATGACGGAAGTAACGGCGTCAGCCACAGCGGAGGGAGTTCGAGCGGAGATCCTGGCAGTGGAAAGAATCCTGGAAATTAGACGATTATCCGGAGCATCTGGCCTAGGATGAAATGGATCGGATGGCTCTTTATGAATCAGGCATGTCCCTGACACCTAGAGGGGCAATTTGATCGTATGACTCGAGAATAGCGTTTGATTATGTCGGCCGTTTAGGGCGCAGAAGTCTTAATGCGACCTGTCTGATCTCATATTTCAGGTTTCCCTTTCACAAATGCTTCCCCAGGCCTGTTTCCCATCCATTATCACCTCGCTCTTTCTCCTACGATATCACACCCAAGTCCACAATCGTCCACGAACTATCTAAAATTAACCTCTTGACCACCCACCTCTCCCCACCATTATCACCTCCCATCCCCACCGGAACCTCCTCCCTCACCAAATCCGCCCAATACCAATTCCCCATCAAACAGTCTCCAATCGCCGTATCGCCCCCTTTCCTCATCCACCAGAACCCTGACATTCGTGATCTGGTGCAACGTGTCCATCGAATCTACAGAGTTCATGATCGCAGAGACGATGTCGTCGACGCCCTGGTACAAGCCGGATGGCCGCTTGGTCCAGGGCCGCGTGTCGAAGACTGCGGCGGAGGCGTCCGAGGTAAACGCTGAGCACAGGAGCTCGGGTGAGTTGCCGTCTAGGCCTTGTGTCCATCGATGGAGGGCGTCGATGCAGAAGTCGAGGCTAGAGGAGCGGATGTAGTGTGACAAAGGGGCGACTTCGAGATCGGATGGTGCCATGTTGATGCATGGATCGTATGAATTGGGCTGTATTCAGCTGGCTTCAATTGTGCTGTTCGAAATCAGAGCTGATATCCTGCTGCAGATCTTTTAACATGTGCTCCTAGGGTATGGTTGGCATAAGACTTTCGAAACCTTCCTTCGAGGCTTTGAGGCCTTACTTATAGGTCGTCGAACCATCATCTGCTTGTAACGCGGGCACGGGGTGGTCGACTATGTAGGCGACCAGTGAAGGTCGGCGTCAAGTCTGAAGGTGTCGTTGGTAGGTCTGAGTCTTCACTAGGTGCGGTGAACTGAGTGTGCAAG
>UYJD01000025.1:0-17751 GCA_900618795.1 Cyanodermella asteris
ACGCCGACCTTCACTGGTCGCCTACACAGTCAACCAACCCGTGCCCGCGTTACATGGGGGCGTATACAGCCCGTCTGGCCAGTATCCTTGGTCGAGGGTGCCCATCTGAAAGATAGGCTTGCCGTTGAGCAATGGTCGAACGACATCATTAACTGGACCTTTTGCCATTGTGCGGAAACCGGTGTAAGAGCGGACAACGTCTTTCCCGTATTTGATCTCAACATCGTAGAGATTTGGCGATTCAGGCGACCAGAGCCTCGGAGACGGTACCGTGAAGTTGACAGCTTTGCCGGTGCTGAACTGTTGCGTTTGTACGAATGATGAATTCCGGTCGTACAACGTAATTGACGCTGGTCCATGTCCGGTGGCATTCGAGGACGTAGCAAGATTGACGTTGACTTGGCCATTCATGTCCGCCGTCAAGTGGAGATCCGTGATGTGATCTCTCGGAGCTGATTCAATCCAAACACTCTGCCAGATACCCGAACACGGCCTGTAGAATATGTGCGAAGGGCTGAGCGTCTGTTTGCCGATGGGAACGACATAAGGATCACTGTCGGTGGGATCGTGGACAAAAACAAGAAGCTTGTTTGCACTCTTCCTAATGTAGTCTGTGATATCGACCGTGAACTCAAAGTAGCCACCGCGATGGAGGGTGACATTGTGTCCGTTCACGAAGACTGTTGCCTCGTAATCCACCGCACCGAAATTCAACAAGACGCGATCGGTCCAGTTGGCAGGCACTGTGAAAGAGGTCGAGAACCATGAATATAACGCATACAGCTCCTGGACGCCGGAAAGACCGCTCTCAATGCAAGAAGGGACGAGGATGGGCTTGTCGAGAGTGCCGTTGAACGGAGGGTTCTTGACCGCATCGAGACTGCTAGCATTCGAGTATCTCCATACTCCATTGAGATTTTGCCATTGTGAGCGAGCGCGTTGAGGGCGCGGGTACTCGGACCACGGGTTTGTGCCGAGCTTGTACGTCCAAGGCGTGTCGAGTGGCGGTTTCTGGACTTGGTATCCGCTAGCGTCTGTGGTGGCCGCAGAACTCTGCGCGGTAATAATACCAGCTAAGTTAAGCAAAGCTTGAGCAAGCATGAGATAATGCATGTTCGGGGTAAAGACTGAGTGCACCTTGCGACAAAAGAAAATCGGAAAGGAGCGGGAAGACAGGCATGTTAAGGAATTAAATTTGTACCTAATCCAAGGTCCTGCAACTACCTGCCTTGAGCTGAAGGACGTGCCCTACGTAGTCTTCCAACGAGACTAGGATCGACACTGCATGGCGATGGTCTTGGGAAAAACGGGGAAGGTTCATGGGGAGAAGGATCCTGAGCCGTGGCAAGGCCCACCGCCAGGGAGAAACCACTTCCCCACGCCAGTAGGGCTGTAAATTCGACAACTTGACCGTGTGGTTGGGTGCGGGGCAGCGATGAAAGCTGAACAATGTATCACGACGGGTTGAAGTCGAGGCAGGATGTGTGGGCGCAGTGCAGTCTGGAGGTCAGTCCACGAGGATGGCGACGCAGGACACCACGTCCAAAGCACACGAACCACGAAGCCTTGCAGTAACGAACGGCATGTAGCTTGTATGTCGCCAGCTTCTTGCCTGATCGAGCGACTGAGGGGATCGAGCTCGTGCATTGGCGAGGGTAAAGGTTGATAATTGGGCACAGTCTCCTCACTTCTCTTCTTGGCGACTTACTCTCGGACTCTCCGCCCCTCGTCGACTTCACGCGCCGAGCCGCTTTCAGCCCCAATAGCTTCGATTGCTGGAAGAGACGGCACATGGCAGTCTCACAAGCGAACTGTAAGCCAAGAGCGAGGAATGGTAGCCTTTATGTCCGTTCCGTACCCTACGAGGCCCCCTCTCTGGTCTGGCCTTTTCTCTGCTGACATTTGCGGGAGCGCAGCCGCAACAGCCGCAACTCAACCCTTGACAGTCTTCTAGTTCGTCCGGTAGGATTCATCCGATCAGATCCTCCGATGCACATGTCCGGGGCTTGTCGACGGGCTCGTCATCGCGAAGGTCGCAGACCTGCAAAAGCCCATCTTCCAGAACTCCGCCGCAATGCTCAAAAACAAGCCTAGCATAGCCGGACTTCGGACGAACGTCTTCTCACGATGCACCGAGGACCAGTCATGTAAGAAGCCATGCACTCGACATGGTGCTTTTACTTGATGTGGCCCGAATCGGTACCGGAGGATGTGACTGATGTGACGTGCGATCTGCTGAATTTTGGCTGTTTGAAGCGGCCCACTTGTAGGGTCATCATGTATGTACATACTTGCTGCGATCCGACCTCTATACCTTAACCAACTTTTTTGCATAATGCAGGCTTCGTTGACTCAGTTACTTCTACACAGTACCGCCCCGTCATCCGTCGGCAAATATTTGCATTTCCCCTTCTCGACATTTGTGCACCCACGACTGGAAGAACGGGTCGTCACCTCGAAGATCACTCGCCTTGTCTCCGACTTCACGCGTACACTGTCACGCAATATATAATGATAAGGAATACAACGTGCAAGACCTAAGCTACTAACACGATCGTCTTTTGCCGCGGTGCCACTTACCTCCTTCAGCCTTGTTATATCATGGAAGGACTCAGCTTAGCACGGGGGTCTACGCCACCTCGACGGCTGTCTGAACCGAGGACACCCGACACAGATGACGTTTCCTCCACCACCAGCACTGCTACAGATAACCAAGACCGAGAGATTACATCGATACGTACACCGGAGGATGGAAAGCTGCATCAAGACTCGCCGCCTGAAGAGCCACTTGCAATCAGTGAGAACGACCACCGAAATATGCTTAAACGAGCACCAACCAGAACGAACCCCGAGATGTCAATATTACGAGAGATAGTGTTCGTCTTCATCATCTGCAATTGTCAGATGTTGACTCAGGCGACCATGGCTCAAGCACTGGGACCACTGCATATAATCGGCCAATCTTTCCGGGACCCGTCGCCAGGTCAGCTTTCCTGGTTTATCGCTGCGTTCTCGCTGACGGTTGGAACCTTCATCCTACCCGCCGGGCGTCTAGGAGACATGCATGGCCACAAGCTGATGCTGATCGCTGGATACCTCTGGCTAGCGCTCTGGAGCTTGGTTACCGGATTCACTGTTTACACCCAAAATCAGATATTCTTCGACTTCTGTCGGGCCATGCAAGGGATCGGATGCGCCGTTCTGCTTCCGAATGGCCTAGCCCTCCTCGGAACCACATATCCGCCAGGTCGAAGAAAGAACATTGTTTTCAGCCTCTTTGGTGCCACTGCACCCTCGGGATCTCTACTCGGATCGTGCTTCGGATCGCTGTTGGCACAACTTGCCTGGTGGCCTTGGGCATTCTGGCTGATGGCGATCTTTGCAGTAATCTTGGCTGTCATGGCAATTCTTGTCGTGCCAAACCGATCTGATCGGGACGACTCGAGTAGCATGCACGGCACACAGAAGTTCGACTACTTGGGAACAGTTTTGGGAGTGACAGGGCTGATACTCTTCAACGTGGCGTGGAACCAGGCCCCCAACGACGGGTGGGATGCTCCGTACGTTCTGGTCTTCCTTATTCTTGGGATTCTGCTCTTTATAGTCTTCGCATGGGTAGAAAGCAAGGCCGACCATCCACTTGTCCCAGTGGAGAGCATCCGTGGTAAGAGCGGGTTAGTACTGGGATGCGTGCTGCTTGGCTGGAGTAGCTTCGGCATCTGGCTCTACTACTACTGGCAGTTTACGGAGGTCATTCAGGGGGATACACCTCTAAATGTCGTTGCTCAATCCACCCCCAGTGCAGTATCTGGTCTGCTGGCGGCCGGATGCGTTGCCGTCCTGATCTCACGAGTGAGGGCCTCGTGGCTGATGTCAGCCGCCATGGTCGCTTTTTGTGTTGGTAAAATTTTGGTTGCCACGAATGAGCCTGGCCGCTTATATTGGAAGCAAACATTTTGGTCTATCTTCATTACTCCGTTCGGCATGGACATCAGCTTTCCCGCAGCAACTCTCATCTTGAGCAATCTCGTACACAAGCGACATCAGGGTATGGCTGCCAGCCTGGTCACCACAGTTGTCAATTACTCAATCGCCTTTGGTCTTGGAATCGCAGGGACCGTGGAGGTGCACGTCAACAGGGGAGGCAGCACAGTGAATAATCTCCTCAAAGGATACAGGGGTGCGTGGTACGCAGGCATTGGCCTGGCAGGGATGGGCATTATGTGTGCAGGATACTTCGTGAAGAGCGATTATCTGGATCAGTGGCGTGAGAAGAAGAGGGATGTCGAAAAGGCCGATGGCCAATAGAGCCTCAAATACGTGCCTATCAATGAGACAACACATCGTATAGATTTTGAAAGACAGATTCGAGAAAGTCGCAGTGCAGATACATGTCATGGCATCGTTGGCGCCCTGAGTTGGCTGTTGCAGGGCGGGGCAACTACTTTCACAACTCGTGTTTCAAAAGTTTACTTGATGCCATCTTTGTACTCAGATGGCAGCATCATGCCTTTGTGAACAAGCCCAAGCTTGCATATCCACGCTTAGCCTGCGAATAACACCCGGGTAGTAGCCGTCAAACGACAGCCATGTCTCATTGCCACGATGAACACGATCACAGCCACGGTGGCGGTGGCCACGGTCATGCGCACGACCATTCGGACGACATAGTGCCTGCGTTGCAGTCCCTACTCTACGACTCTATTGAGTTTGACAAAGTGAATACGTTGAACGAATCCGACTCGAACGCTGGCCGCAAGGTCGTCCAGAAGACATGGGAACAGCGACTCGATCCGGAGCCAGTCCTGCACAGTGACGCCGACGAACAGTTGTTGATGACAATACCGTGAGTCATGGACAGAGCAATACAGCTTCACATACTCATATATCGATAGGTTTGCCGGAACTGTCAAGCTTCATTCCATATTGATTCGCTCCTCCGACTCGGACTCGGCTCCCAGGACCGTCAAGCTCTACCTCAACAAAGACGGTCTCGACTTCTCTTCGGCATCAGAACTCCAGCCGACGCAGACTTTGACGCTCTCCCAGTCTTCCGAGATTCAGGATGTCCCTGTGAAGCGCGCACTGTTCAACAACACGTACAATCTGACGCTGTTTATCGAGGGTAACTATGGTGCCGATGAGACCGACATATTCTATTTGGGCTTCAAAGGCGAATTCACCAAGCTGCATCGCGATGCAGTCGAGGTCATGTACGAGAAGGCCGCCAACCCTCAAGACCACGCTCCAATTGTTGGCTTGAACAACATGAACTCCTCAAATCTGGGTCAATAACCCAAGCACGTGTGATCTTGGCGGAACCATGATGACGGGGAGGCATTTAGAAGACAGCAGTCATCGTTGCGTCGGTAGAACAAACGGTCAATGGTCACCAGATCATCAACGATGAGGATCCATACTGACGTGAGTATGAGCCGGCAGAGCGAAAGCGTCGCCATATGTATTCTAACGGTCATATATTACATGAACGGCATGCTGCCTTGGACTTTTTACGCTCCACACTCAGCTGTCCAAACGCCGCCGCTTTGCGAAAATAGAAAACATCTCCTGTCTACGCTAAAATTGGCTCTCTATCTCTCGTCTTCTGTCTGGCAGTCGTGCCTCCCTGCTCATGCGCCATCTCTGGTCCCTCGCGCCCAATTGGCGTTCTCTTGGGAGCATCGGGTAGCGTGATGTCCTCCTTTCTCGGTCCTTCAGCCGCCTCCCTCATCCTCTCCAGCTCTTCTTCCACTTCCTCCTCATCGGCGTTGGACAGTTGCCCACCCAGCAGCTCAGTGACCTCTCTCTCATAAGCCCTGGCCTCGGCGCCCTCCTCGAGCAGCTGCTCGACCCTGGCGATGCCACCCATCTCGGCATGTATTTGCTTCAGAACAGACGTACCCTGCTTCAGTCCCTCCATGACACCAGCTTGCATCTGCGCGAATTCAACGTCGGCCATGAGTCGCTGTAGTTGATCAAGCTGTGCGTCTGCTTTGGTGAGGAGCGATTCCTGAAACTTCTTGCGGCGCAGGGCCAGCAGTGCCTTGTCTTTCCTGCCGTTCGAAAGACATTCCTTTGCAATTTCAGTCTCGCGGTTCGTCAGGACGGTGATCTTCTTTTGATACTGGTGCAGCTTGTCGCGTTGCAGCTTCATGTCAAGGATGGCTCTGGGTGATGTCAGCCCTGGCGCCTGTTTTGCTAAGGACGAATGCAAAGCACGCACTTGTCCTGCGCAGAGATCCTCTGCGAGCTGGATGAGTTGCCCATTCCTGCATTTGCATGTCGAGCTGAAGATGTGTTACTGCGACGACTCCGGCGTCAGACAAATGCTTGGAGCTCGTCTCGTGCTGACTACAGTCGATGCCCGCCGCAGGTCGAATGACCTCAGATCCGGATGCGCCGGAGGAATCTTCTTCCGGGCCGCCCTTATCAGATTGTCTCCCTGACCATCTCGTAAGCCGACTTTGCCATGAACAAGTGTTGTTGTGCACCGCAAATGATACAGTCATCTGCTTGTCTCATTTTGTTGCGACGGCTTCGTGATGAGGTGTTTTCGGTATTCTGCTCCGGACGATCGTCAACAAGTTTGCGAGTGGCAAGAAAGTATCTCCAGCATCAAGCATTAGTAGGGCCTCGACTTCGGTGTCAACTAACTACAACACAGTCTCGACCCTCTGATGCTTCGGACCAAATGGCAGCCTTCCACTCGAAAGCAATCTCCTAGACATCCTGACAGGTCTCACCACTGGAAGGTGTTTTCTGCTCTCAAGGATCCCCGACAGCCAGGCTTTGAGGCCAACAACGCAACGATGCAGATAATTTCCCTTCCGTTGACATGAGCATGACGAGACATGCTCCAACCGTTTCAGGTGGGATTGTTGCCCCGTGATAGGTGATCGACAGGGCGGAAAACAGCGGGAAATTGGTTGGTGATTGCGGCGCCCTGATCGGCACCAAGCGCCGGCCGCCTTTCCGCTTTAATCTCAAACTGTTCAGCTTTCTTACCTCTTTCTCTCCTTCATCCACTGAACAGCCATCCAATTGCGCTCCGCCCTCCACACCCTCCGCAGTCAGATATGGCGCCAACCCTTGGCCGCCCGCTGGTCGAATCTGTGGCATCCTGGGCTCGGCGCATATGCACGACCTCACCTCTCGCTTCTCTCCTCCCTCTGTCTCTTGTACAGTCGTCCCCTGCAGCGGCGGCGCTGGGTCATTTGTCGCCATGATCTTTTGAAGCGTATCTTTTTGTCTTTTACCCGACCGATAGCACATCTGCTCGCTCACATTGGCTTGTAGAGCTGGCGTCCGCTCATTTGCGACCTGTCTCGAGTCTCCGAGCTCATAAATACACTACTAATATCTAATTCCTCCTTTGAGTCGCCAGCATGAACACACTCGTGCTGCTCGTATCTTGTTCAGCTGTCAACGCTTTCTTTCCATTGCACCAGTCCGCCGAGCAGGCCGCAAACAGACTCAGTGGCATCGAGTATGAGGCCGCCCAAGGTGTTGCTAGCCCAACAACAGACGCCACTTCAAGGGTGGCCAAACGGGAACAGGAGAAGGTCAGTCGACATGGCAGAATCTGTGACAAACCCGTCAGGACTAACGGCTGCCCAGGGAGATGCGCCTGCCATTTTCATCTCCATCTCTCCATTCACCAGCAATACCCGCTATCGAGTCCGCTCCGCACGACGGCCTCAGAGTGCGACGCCTGTCATTCGCGACAATCAATATGAGATTGTGTCCGCAAATGCGCCGAGCCAGTCTAACAGTCTGGCAATCGATCAGGATGGTACCGACTACTCCTACTTCTCCGCCATGAGCATTGGGTCAAAATCGGAAAAGATGTACATGCTGGTAGATACCGGGTCGTCTGTGACGTGGGTCATGGACGATTCTTGCAAGAGCGGGCCATGCAAGATGCATAACACTTTCGCATCTTCTCAATCCACTTCGATAAAGTCTGGTGGCCCGACCTTCAACCTCGACTACGGCACTGGCGAGGTCTCGGGCTCGTACGCCAACGACTCGATCAGCTTCGCCGGCATGAAAGTCACAATCCCGATCGGTTTAGCAGACAAGGTATCGGACGATTTCCAGAACTATCGGTTCGATGGAATTTTGGGTCTCGGTCGGATGCCTCTGGGTGGCAGCACTTCTGTTACATTTGTGCAGGAGGTTGCGCAATCTAAACTGCTATCCGCTAACGTTTTCGGCATCAATCTAGACCGCCACGCCGACGGATCAGCGGATGGCGAACTGAATTTTGGCGCTCCGGACTCCTCGAAATACCATGGTGACCTCAACTGGACCAACACTGTCAGCGATAAAAGCTTCTGGCAGGTCCCGACCGACGACCTACACGTGGACGGTAAAAGCGTTGGGGTAGGGAAACAACGGACTGCTATCCTGGACACTGGCACCAGCTACATGTTGATACCTCCAAACGACGCGAAAGCACTCTTCGGTTCCATCAAGGGTGCGCAGGCAGGCAATGACGGATATTGGAATTTACCATGTGACACCAAGGCTGACATACAAGTGGTCATAGGCGGTGTTGGCTACAGCATCAGCCCGAAGGACTACCTGGCGAAATCCGATAAAGGCCTCTGCACGAGCAACATTGTCGGCGTGAGCGCAGCCGGGAATGACCAGACTTGGCTGCTCGGTGACACTTTTCTGAAAAACGTTTACACGGCATTCGACGCCGATAAGAATCGCATTGGCTTCGGTGCCAAATCGGGGGCAACCACCGTTGGTGGTGGCAGTAATGGCGGAAGCAGTTCGGCGTCGGCGACACAACAATCCACAGCAGCCAGCACAATTAGTGCAACGTCAAGTGGCACATCTGCAAAATCAGTGCCTACAGTTGGCCTAGGATTGCCAGCAGCCGACACAAAAGGCAACTCGACTGCCAACAGCGATGGCAAATCCGGCAGCGCAAGTGCGTCGACCTCGAGTTCGACTACACCTGCGGCAGTCAGTGCAGCTCAAATGATTGGCACAACATGGTGGACATATGTGGTCGGAATAGTGTTGGTTTTGGCGATCCAGTGATCGATTCGTTCATGGCCAGCTTGTGATTTGATGCAGAGATACCCCCACATATTGCTTGGTTCATCTACTTGTATTTGCAACGTTATACAGAAGGCCTTCGATCCGGCCATGCTTAATCATAAGCGTTTGGTGCAATTTGTGTACTTCGCAGCCACTATACGTTGTCTTGGTACTTCCAGAACTTGAGGACAAAACGCGAAGCTCACGCTGAGAGCAGCAAAAGGCCGGAATGGAAAGTCCCCTTCATGCACATTAGAACGAGCCAGGCTTCTTGGTAACTACCTTCCCTCAAATTTGTGTCTGCGCAGAAATCGCGAGACCTTGCCCAAAGCCAACCGAGAAAACGAACGCTCAGCCGCACTCACAACCTCCCAGTGGCCAGGAAAGGCCACCAGGCCCGCACAGATCAGTATAAAGCTGTGTCTCCGCCAAGAGATTTGAAAACATTTCTTGCCTTAGTTGCCTAACATACCTGCTCGCAGTATTTTGATCACCGCCGCCTTCGGCAACATTGGCCGCGAATTGATTCCCCTTCTCGTCTTCTTGGACCACATCAAGCTGGAAGCTTGTGCTATCCACTCGCAATGGCGCGAATTTGTCCTCACAGCTTCCCAAAACCTACGCCGCAAATGTTGTTGTCGCTGAAGGTGACGTGCAGAACGCCAGATGGCTCGAGCAGCTTATGAAATAGCATGCAGTAGACACGGTATTCAGCAATTTTGGATTTGTCGAAGAGCTCGTATTGACTTTGAATATTTGGAGTGCCTGCGGCAATGCTGGTGTCAAGCACGTCATCTACTTGTCGGCCGTTGGCGACATGTCAGTCGAGAATGCTCGTAATGGGTGTCTGAACAACGTCTATGCTACTTATACCACGCAAAAGTTCATTGTTGAACAGAAGTCACGGACTGGAGGGACGGCTTTTACATGGATGGTGCTCGGCCCAAGCTTATTCTACGTCAACGACCTGGCTTTGAAGGATGCCATACTCAAGGGCGGCTTCTTTCCCGAACCGCTCGGCAGCAAAGGCTGCAGTCGAGTCGACGTTGCGGATATCGCTCTGGCTGCATTCAAGACGATTGAAGACGGCGGGCAAGCGTGGAGCGGTAAGAAGATCTCGACCGGCAGTCTCGAAAGTTACATCGGAGAACGAACGGCAAAGCTGTGGTCCGGTGCCTTGGGCAAAGAAGTCCGAACCGCGACACCTTGTACCGAGCATTTTGCCAAGCTAGAATAACTGATTGCGGGACATGTTGGCCAACCTTTTGCAAGAGATTTGTGTTTGATGTACGCCCAATTCGACAAGGATGGATATGGAATGACACGAGAGGACTATGACCAGCAAGTCAAGTTCTTGGGCAAGGAGCCATCGAACTATGAGGACTTTGTGCGTAAGACTGCGGAAAGTTGGAGATCAGGCAATTAGTATTCGGAAATTCCGCATCGATGAAGCGCGCTTGAGCCCATCCCGAACTAGATCGTGTACGTTGCACATTTAGCTTCAATGCATCAACAGGAAATATCAATTGCAGCTGTCGCTAAAATACTAGCCCTATGTATTTCGAATTAACGAAACAATGACCTCAACGACACAGCAGACTGTCGAATCTCTCAAACAAGCATAAGACAGCGGCCATAGAAACCGTTCACAGCTATAATCGAAGGGTGGAGCCACAAGAACTGGTAGTAAGAGTTTTAGCATTGAACCGTTCATCTCTGATGCTCTTCCGGTCTGCGCTCAATGATATAGGAGATCCAAGCCCTCTGCGAAGCCTATTTGCGTGGTTGATTCTGATCTCATTTCAAGAGACTATTCACAAAAGCCAACGCCTGACTACCGTACTCTGCACCATAGCCCTGGTGTGTAGTGGCATTGTTGCCGTTGCAGCAGTATGGATCAGCCGCATCGCAATAGCTCTTGAGTTTGCTATTGAAGCTGCCGCAATACTGACCCGCAGGTCGAGCGTCAAACTGCTAGGATTAGTCTGTGAACTGCAAATTCACGGCTGACTTACCCCTCCCGCAGTGCAAGTCCCAACATTATACGGAGCACCCGCCTTGAACCTCGGATCACCCATGAAGATTGCAGCCTTGATGTTGTATGAAGCGATTGATCCAGTGCTGGAAATACCTTGGTTCGGGTCTCCACCTCCACAGAGAGCGTTGTCAAAGATCTCGGCGCCCTGGAATCATAAGCATCAATCGAGGACCCGGCATCATACCTTACCTGGGAGTATCCAACCAGAACCAACTGGGTGGACGGGCACTTGGCGGCAAAGGCACTGACTGCGCTGACCACAGCAGCGGTGCCCTGCGAGGCAGAGCTCGAGTAACTGATGCCGCCACATGAACTCTGGCCGCCACAAGCTGGGTATGTAATAGCCTCTGCCGTCGCACCGGAGTGGGCATTAAGGATCAGGTTGACTACCGTGCCTGCAGACCCATATCCCGGTCCGACCGTTGTTTCGCGAGCCCCAAAAACGTGAATCGAAGGGCAGCTCTGACGATTCGTAATATCGTGTGAAAGTTCCACTGGAGATGCCAGACAGAGGGCAACGAGCGACAGCAGAGCAATTGTGGAGGACATATTGACAGTGCCTCAAGCCAAAATTTTGGTGGTCGGAAAAGAACTGGGACTGAAGGCTGCTTGCTCGAAGAAGTGAATCCTGCTAGCTGGCTTCCCCGACTCCGTGAGAGCAGATGTTGAACATCATGCAAGAAACGGGCATGAACAATAGTTCATAAAAGCTTCGTGAAGATCTGACACTAGTCATTTCAGGCTAAACATCGCTCCTATCGTCACAACGGACAGGTCTGTGAGACGTCACCGCGGCAGCAGGGAAATTGTTTCTAAGCGGATTCCGGAGAATACACCTTATCCATATTGCCGGCTATGTTCACTAAGACCAAAGTGGAGGCGAATCGCTTCCGTTCAAATCTTCCCTTCTTCAGAGATGCGTATGATCGGTGGTGTGCAATGCAAGCCGAGATGTCGGAAATCCAGGAACCACGTTAAGCAGGTACTTCACAGCGCTAGCGTTCAGCCGCGAGACGCTGCTGCTGCTAGCGCTCGCTGCAGGCTCACACAGACCTGACCATTATAATTAGCCAGAAAAGTCGCGCCCCAACCGTAGGCGAAGTCTGGCGTTCACACCAGGAAATTGTGACCTGGAACGCCACGTGTGTCAAAAGTGCGGGGAATCCTGGACATCGGAAGAAAAGAGCCGGCAAGCCATGGCCGGGATAGAGCGCCATACCGTTTTCACTTTGAATTTTCTGGCATTTTGCAAGGTGACAAACGCACTTCGCTTCGACGAGCAGCTATTCCCCAGCCCGACGTCCATACGTGGTCCTTGCGTCGAGCTAGTGTATACCCAATCGAGAACGAAGTTGCTTCACGCGTCACAATCGTTTCAGGTAAGTCCACAATAAACCTCGTACTTGCGTGCCTTTCTCAGCTACGTTTAATGCGAGCGTCGAAAGAACAAGGCGGCGACAGACAGGAGGTGAGGCACGAATAGATTATTTTCAAGATTGAATTTGTACACTGATTCGAGGATTTGAGAATAGTATATTACAGTTGCAGACACATTCAACTGCGTCTGGTCAAAGCCGCAAATAGCAAGACGTTTACTCGTAGAAGACCAAACATCTGACCTCAATACTTTGCCGCCCAGGCGCATCGGCCGGCGTCTGTGGGTCGACAAATGCTGTATGTGGAGTGCCATGAGCCAGTCCGGGCTTTCCACCTGGCATCCAAGCGCTATGGCTGTCGAAACACTTGAGGAGGATTGCCTCATTCGGTGTCATGTCCTTCTGATAATAAAATTGGTGATTGTCACTCGGTGCGACAGCATATGTCTCGCCCTTGACCTCATAACCATCGGTGCTTGTCGTGCTGGACGGGTCAGGTAGGCGCTCTTTACCGCGATCGTCGTCGTCAAGTACACTGTCCTGGCGCTTCGGGTAAAGAAGATCGACCTTGACGAAGTCTTCTTGCTTTGTTGTTCGCCAGTCAATCACGGCGAGAGGGAAGTCGGAAGCGTTGTTCTCAATTGGCCGCCAGACGTTGATTATTTGGTATCGCTTCTTCAGAAGCTCGTCCGCCTCGGCAGCATCCTCAATGTGTCGACGAACGCGAACTTCCGCAGCCTGCGGTGTCTGATCGACGTGGACTTGCTGTACCGGTTGCCGAGGGCTTGATTTGTCCCGACGGCGAATAGTGTGGTCAAAGATAACCACCTTCTTTACACCCGACAAATTGTTCCGGAGAAGCGCCTCAACCTCCGCGTAGTACCCATTGCGAACAGCCTGATCGTCGGTGAATTTCTTTTCCTTCGAAGGTGAGCTGTACACTGCGAAACCGGAAATGTCCGTGTTGAATTGCGAGGGATCAGAGGTTGTGCGAATATCCTTGACTGAGCGGGAGTAATCTTTGAGTCCATAGGAGTATCCTGGTCCGTCGACTTTTCCCCAAGGCTTCTTGAAAGGCTCAGTAGCTTTGGCATCATAGGTTGCCGGGTCAATGTATTTGAAAGTCGCGGTAGTCATGTTGGATAAGCGCTCTGAGTGGGATGGAACGGTTGAGATATGTCGACTGCGGGGCGGATTCCTTGTCGCTCTAGTCAGTGGGCGTAAGGCGTTTGAAATTGTTAATGTCGAGCGCATTCAGAATGTGCTGCTGATGGGTATGTGCACTTCGATGCGATCTACCAAAACTGCTTCGGCGATCCAATTATACTCGAAGGGCTGTGGTGAGAGTTGAATGATTATAAATGTGGCAGAGGGGCGCTGATGTCATCCGGCCTGTCGTCCGATCAGAGGAGGCGCAGGATTTCATCAGCAAAACTTTCATTTCGTGTCTACTAGCAAGCAGATCGCAAAGCAAATCCCGCCACCTGAACGCCGGAAATGCATCGTAAAAATCTCGTGTGGTATCAGTCATTATCGTCTTCCGCCTCATCGACGTCCATGTCTCCGATTTTGACACCGCCATCCAGCTCTGTCACCTCGCTCGTGGCCTTGCTCCAATACGCTAGCAAATCCACTGCAAACTCAGCTGTCGCGATCCCGAACATTTTGAGCAATGTCGTCTGTCCACTCGTGAGGGTCTGACCCTGCTTGCACACTTTGTATGGACTGTCGAGCTCGACCTTGCCCTTCACCAGCCGCGTCGGAACACCAAGTTGTCTGAGGTTTGGCTCCTGGCTGTGTTGCAAAGGGACATCATCCTCAGCTGCGATCTCTCCTGCCATGCTGTGCACGGTCCCTGCAGGTATGGTAAAATCTCGCGTTGCGACTGTCCCAGCTCTTGCAAAGTCCATTGGTCTGAAGTTGTCGAAAAATTCGCGGATCTGATCTGGTGTTCTGGGGCTGAACAGAAGTCCAACAGCACCTCGGAGGTATGGTCGTAGAAGGTGTGTGCCTGGCTGTGTTTCATGGGCTTGATCGTCACCCAACGCTTTCGCCATCACACGAGTTTTACCAAAGAAAAGTCGCGAGTCGGAGAGAGAGGTGCGAACGTCTTTCAGATGGGTGTTGCGCATGTTATCCACACTGAAGACATACACATAGTCGTAGGTCTCGGCTGCATCCTGAACAGCTTGGAAAATTTTGGCCGATAATTCCTTGCCCTTCTTTTCAACTTTGGAGAGATGCACCACCTTTGCTCGTTTCGATCGTGGCATATTGTGTTGCCGGGTAAACTGTCCTTCACCAGATTCTGAGTCGTCGCAGAGTGTCTTTGCACAAGCCGTGTCGCAGTCGATGCGCAATCCGAAGGTGTAGTTTTGTCCACGGTCGAAGCCATGGGTGCGGCACTCGATTTGTGAATCTTTTTGCATGAACGGAGCCACAACTCCGCCCGCATCTTGCGGTGTGGCCCGTGCGTCGGTAGAGAGAGCTGTTGGCCGCTGCTTGCTGCCACCTTCATGCACCGACGAAGTTGTCGCCATGCTCGGGTTCATGGACTATGTCCAGCGCGAGTGGGCGACAATTACTGGATGGGACCGTGACAATTCTTATGGCGCGCTGACCGCAAGTTCGAGAGCGCTGCTCGACTTCCAGACACCAATTGGCCTCGCATTGAGTCTGTCGTCCGTGTCATCGGCACGATTCGCCAACTCTTACACACTTGCCAACTCAGGAATCGTGGATGGATCCCTTTCATATCTCTACTCGTCCTTACCGCTGGGCATTGCCTCCAGGAGCCAAGATGTGTCGCTGAGAAACGTCATCGAGGGCTACAGACACTTGAAAGAGTTCCATCCGCAAGATGAGGCACACTGGTGGGAGATCTGGCATCAAGGACGGCGCGTCGACAGAAGAGATACGCTGCTGTATGGTCGACTGTATCTTCCGCAATCCGGACTCGAAGGGTTGTACCTGAGAAGACTGTCGCCGTCGTCGCAATTGAAAATCTCTGGTGTCTCGATGCGACAGTCCGGTTCAATTCTGCTGTTGCTGTCGCGAGACTTCGGCAAGCACTCAACGGAGTATCTCTATAGTACAGATAGCGGACTGTTCGGCATCCGTGGGCTTTACAACTTTGGACCCGAAAACCACGGCCGTTTCAGTGCAGGTGCGGAATTGTACTACGGAGTCTTGAACAAATCCGGTGGAATGAGCATGGGTTGCAGGTTCTCCACTCTGCCAAGTCATCGAGGATTTCCTTACACAATGACGCTAACCGTCAACCCGCTGATGGGCAACCTGAGCAGCACATACTCCGTCAAAGCAGGACCAGCTCTTGCGCTCGCAACGAGATTCGACTTCAACGTTTACAGCTACGAGAGCCAATATCAGATCGGATTCGAATTGTGGAAGAAGGCAAAGGTGGAGGACTTGCAGTGGGCGTTGGACAAGATCAAAGAGTCGGAGCGCAAGGGCTGGTCGCATGAAACAGTGGTGTCGGCAGGGAAAGTGATGGCGGGGCTTGAAGCAGAGGGTGCTGGGCTGCAGCAAGCTGGTGGTCGCGGAAGATTCGAATTACAGTCTGGCAGGAGCGTGCAAATCTCAACCCAGGGCGGGCGTGATGATCGCACCGTTGCATCACCAGCACCGAACCTCTTCGAGCCAAAGGATAAAGACACTGCAGGTGTTTTGAAGGCCAGACTCAATCAAGACGGCGTGCTAGGTCTACTTTGGGAGGGCAAGATCAAACAATTGCTATACACCTTCGGGCTCAATATGCATCTCAAAGAGAGGGAAAACATCTTCAAGGGCGTCGGCATAGAATTTCACTACTCCTCATGAACCTGGTCAACGACCACGCAGGATACAGAATTCGACTGCCTCTGCAAGACGATATGGTGTCATAGACCTCATCGCATGATCATGCTTTCGCGACGCGCAAGTCTTCAAGCTTGGCGGCGAGCTACATGAGCTGGGCATCACTTATATCGCCGGGTCATCAAAAACAAGTTCACTGAGTGCCTGGTCGTCAGTGGACTTGTTCTTGGGGCTCTTGCTCGTACATCGACTGGCAAACCGGTCGCTTTGTGTCGATCCCACGGCCGAGGGCATTGAGTCTGGGGTGAGCTGGCAATGGAACCCGGGTATTTGATGCTAGCGCGCGACACTTCATGCGAAGCCGTGGGGGCATGTTGGCTTCAAGGTGGCCACCCATACTGGTTTACCTCTGACCCCGATCCGCCACGCGGGGCAATGATACACCAATGTGAGATGACCGATATGGTGTGAAAGAACATAAAAGGAGACAAGATCCTCTGCGTGGACAATACCTTGTGCGTTCCAACAGCAGCCTTGCGAGGAACGCTTGTGCTTCACTTCACGATGATATCCCCACTCATCTTCTTAGCTGCGCTGAGTCCTGTACTCGCCAAGCCTCCCGCCTTCTTCCTCGCCGGGGACTCGACCACCCACTCCGGATCTGGCTGGGGCGATGGCTTCATCAACACGACTCTTCGCAACGGAGCCATTGGAACCAACTACGGCGTCTCCGGCGCCACGACTGCCTCGTTCCGCGATGGAGGTACATGGGCTACAGTTCTGGCTGCGGTGAAAAGCCACGTGTCGTCATATACGCCGTATGTCACGATACAATTCGGACACAACGATCAGAAGAGCACCTCGGGACTGACAATTGCTCAATTCACATCCAATCTGGAAACCTTCGTGAGCGACGTGAAGTCAGCTGGCGGGACACCGATCCTGTTGACGCCATTGACAAGACGCAAGTTCAACAGTGCCACGCCCCCGACCGTGGCGGACGATCTCGCGAACGTGCGTAATGGCACGATCGCGGCTGCAAGCACTTCAAATGCAACTTTGCTGCATCTGAATGAGAAGTCGGCAGCTTATGTCAACACAATTGGTCCAACAGATGCATACACGTACAATCTTGCCTCGGATGACTACACTCATCTCAATGTCGACGGCAGTGTGGTGTTTGGAAATCTGGTGGCCAAGTTGCTTAAAGCTAGTAGGACGGTCTCGAACGGCTATCTTGCCATAGATATGACGCTGTCAACAGATTTAGATGATGGTGTCTACTACTGGCCATGAGAATGAGATGGTAGTGGTGCGAGAGTGTCGTAGTTGCAGCAGTGGCTATTACTGCCGAAAGGAATATTCTCGGCCAAGGCATTTTCCACGCACGTACGTAGTCTTAGGGTTAGGGTGAAAAGTAGTTCTATTTTCTATCTAAAGTAGGAGACCCTCGATATTGTCACG